>JANHGL010005867.1:0-18008 GCA_024611195.1 Ceyx melanurus | reverse complement strand
AAAGTTTTTCCTTGTGTTTCCCCTAAACCTCTTGTGTTCCAACTGACTCCCATTGCCTCTTGTCCTGTCACTGGATGACATTGAGGAGAGTCTGGCTCCTGATGTCCAGTTCCATGCACTGTTCATGTATCCTAATTCCCTGGCACCTAGTGACTTGCACTTGTAACCTGCGTGGTCTGGTCCAGTGTTTGTTCCACGAGGGGTTTGCCCCGTGCAGCGCTGCTGCAGAAAGCAGTCGACCTGCTGCTGCTGCTTTCCCTGACCCCTTCCTGGGTGGCAGCCCGAAGGCTCAGGGAAGAGAAGTAAAAGGTTGGGCAGAGAATCCTTTCAGCAGCAGGGGTGGCCTGTGCTGTTGGGCTGTATGCCCAGCCACTTTAGGGCAGGTGGTTCTGCATTGGAAAGCTTGTTTTTGCCAGTAAATTGTTTTTTGTTGTTGCAGTGGGGGGGTTGTTTGGGGCTTGTGTTTACCTCTTCATCTGAATGCTTCCACCTTTGCATACTCTGGTACTTAGAGCAAAGATAGAAGGTGTCAGTCAAGTCTAAGAAAAATTAAGGTCCAGTTTTTATATGGTGCTTTTCAGCTTCTACCACATCTATGATTGTATGTGTCTTTCTGTATAACAGGTCTCACTGAAGAACAGGTTAAGACCTTAGGTAATAGCAAACCAAAGATGCATTGGCAATAACAAAACTTCTAAAAATGCACTGCATGGAGCAAAAGTTCCTTGTAAGCGTGGGTACAGTGACCCTTGTACTTTATTGGGTGCTTGAAAATGGTTTCTTAACAGATAAAACAAAGTGTTTTAGTTCACACTAGTTTTAATAAATGATTGATTAGATTTAAGGCAGGGTAAAGGGAAAGCCTTTCATATTAGTTCTTGTTTTGTTGTTATTTAGCTCACAAGTATTCAAACAAGTACTGTTTGTCCACATTGATTTTTGAATTGGATGTTGGTGAACAGGTCAGAACTGGGCATTTATCTAAAATATCTGGATCACTATTTTGTTTTAAGGTGAGAGCTGTTTTCACATGCATAGGCATCTAAAAATACAGAAGTTTTTTCTCACTTTGGGTAAATTCCTTGTGAAGTATATTTTTCTGCTTGATATGCAGCATTGTAATCGTTAAGGCAATTAAAAAAAAATAATTTTTAAGATTTAGATTCCTAACCATTCAGCTCTTGCTTACCAGTTGAGAATACTGGCACATGCAACGTGGTCTGGGTTTTCTGCAGTTCTCAGTTGTATGGCTGTTTTCAAAAGAACAAAAAAGTTTTCTTGTACCTTGGTTACATCAGTCAGTGGACATACTGACCTCATACATGATACCCTCTATCTCAGAGACTCAGAGGTGTCTTAAAGAAAATACCAGTTTGTAGGTGTGTTTCAAAACAACCTGAACAGGTCTGACTTTTTTTTTTCCCTTATTTTTTTTTTCCTTTAAATGCTGATTTTGAATGTTATAGTAGGAATCAAAGAGATACTGTTGAAATAAACATTCTAAGAAACTTTTTTTCTGACCATAGTTTCATTGGTGAAATCTCACTTTCTTCTGGAGTGAAAGAAAGGATTGTTTTAAGTAATTTCAATAACTTTTCACTGTTACAGTGCATAATACTGTAAAACATTTGTCATAACAACTAACAGATAAACCTAGAATCTAAACCAGAAAAAAAGGTGTAGGAGTCTTGGTTGTGTACTTGAGGCAAAAATGTCAGTCTTCTGTTATGACAAGTCAACTATAGATGCATTTTTTTAACTGAGGTATTGATTCCTTTGTATCCAGGTAATTTGGGTGGGTTTTTCAGTACATCTTCAGTCACAGTTAAATTTCGTTCAGTTTCTTCTTTAAATCTTAAAGACTTAACTTTAACCAGGGAAGTATCATATTCACTAAGAATGTAATTAATTAACTTGAAACATCCCTTCCTTCTTCAAGGTTACACAGAGATGTTAATTTTCTGCCTCACAAATATATTTTTCTATCAAAAGCACGAACTCAGGAGCAGACAGATTTTTTCCCTGATGGTTCTGTTGAGGGCAATACCTAAGAGTAAGCATGGGATTTTAAATTTTTTTTTTTTTTCTTCCCCTCTTGACTGGAGGGTTGCGCCAAGGGAAATTTAGGTTAGATATCAGGAAGAATTTCTTTCCAGAGAGGGTGGTTAGGCATTAGAAAGGGCTGCCCAGAGAGGTGGTTTAGGCCCCATCCCTGGAGGTGTTTAAGAATCATGTAGACGTGGTGCTGGGGGACATGGTTTAGGGACCTTGGCAGTGTAGGGTTAATGGATGGACTTGATGATCTTAAAAGTCTCTTTCAGCCAAATCATTCTATGAGTTGTCTATGGTTTATCTTTTTACTTTTATGGTTTCAATTTACGTGAAACTTTCAACACCTGGGAAATAGCATTTTATTTTGAACCTTCAGGGTGTTTGTGTTGATTTGATGCATTTTCATGCTGTTCATTTTTTTCTGTTGCTGAATTGTGATCCAAAAGCCAAATTGACTCTCTTTTTTTACTTTTTTTTTTTTTTTTAAACTAGGCTTGGGCAGAGCATATGCTCTGGCTTTTGCTGAAAGAGGAGCTTCAGTAGTTGGTAAGTTTTACGTTAACTAACTTGATCTAGACAATAACATTTGCTCTTTTCACATGGCTCTCTTTAAATGCTCATGCCCTTTTTGACAGTAACCTTTGCTATTTAATGGTTTTCAGTCTTATCTTTTCCTATTTAAAATTTGCTTCTAAGCTTTATTTTGTTATGAAATAAGTTCCCCAAGTTTGTCTAAGGGCTTATCTTTGCTGGAAAGCAAATTTAAATCGGATAATTTCATGGACTTGACTTTCATCTCTGCATACCAGTCTTTACCTTTAGTGGCCAGAGAGTTTGTTGTTTTTCCTGAATACTGCTCAGAAATTTTTAATGTCACCCTCCGAAAATGTCAGTATGTTACTGTCTAGTACCTTCTTCTAGTAAATAAATTACTGGAAACCAGTGCAGTATTGGTAGCCCCTAGAAAACACAGAATGTGCTGAAATTGCACTGCATTGTTTCTTTCTGAAACACATCACTCAGAGGAGCCATCTGGTTTCAATGACAGTGCCAAAGAGCTCTCTGGCAAGGATTTCTGGTAGTTCATAGTAATTTGGTTGAACCTTCTTCAGGGAGTACTTATTTGTGCAAAATGCTCTATCATAAGCTAATTCTGAAGGTTAAGTCTCATTCTTGGGCACTCTCCAGCACTTGGCATTGCCATTTTACTGCCTATGAATGATTTTATGCACGTATTGTTGATCACTTCAAGGTTAAATGTTTAAACAGATTATGGACAAAAGCTTACTTACTGATTTTTGGTAGCTTTCTAATAAAAATCCCAATCTCAGTTTACAAAAGCTCATAATTGTTTGTGTTATTGATTAAATATGGGAAGTCTTGTATACTACCTTTGATACTTACCTTTTTTTCTAGCAGCATGAATACTTCATCTCATGTTCTTATTTTACAAAACCTAGGTCACTGAAGTAGCCCAAATGTTCAATTGTATTGACTCAGTGTAGCTAGTGGTGTTTTAACTTTCCAGAAATATCTGAAAGAAAATGTATTACCTGACCACAGCTAATACTTTTTAATCTCATGGTTTTATTGCACAGTAGATACTTTACTAGGGAAAACATTGTTTCCCTTTGGAAACTTCACATCATGTCACCTCTTAGTGCTTTGCAGTTACCTCTACATGCTTGTATTTATTTTTTATAAGTCTTGTTCTCTTATTGTTCTGACTTCAAAGAATTAAGATGTTGCATGTGCAAAGATTTGATTTTTTTTTTTAAATCAAAGCAGATATGATACTCGAGAAATCCCTTTACGTAAAGTTACAGAAATGAAACTATGTTTTAAGAACAGTGTTTAAATACTTTGGAGTATTGGAGGAGTATCAGTGGGTTGGAGGAGTATCAGTGGGTTGCAGTTTGGGAGGTTTTTCTGCCCAGTCCACCCTGTGTTTACTGGGTGCAGCCTGCAGTGAGTGAGGTGCTTTAGATGTGGTTAGACTCACCAGAGTGACCCGAGTGGAAATATTCTTTATCACCAACCAAAGGCTGCCTCCTACCACTTTTTGTGTGGTGCTCCTTCTCTTTCCTGCACCTCATCAGAAAAAAAAGGTGAAAGCAGGAGGAAGGGAAGGCTTTGCTTTTTGTCTTGCAACTGTGCCTTCCCTTTGTGCAGTACTTTGAGAATCTGACTGGAACGTGCATGTTGTCAGTACACCCAAATAGCTCCAAAAACGTGTTTACTTTGTGACACCAAACTACAACACAAAATGAGCTGGTGTATTTAAAAAAAACCCAAGCATATACTGTACACATCAGGTCCTCAGCATCAACTGTTTCACTCTACAGATTTGCTTCTCCTTTCTAGTAACACACTCTAAGCCATGGAGGAATTCTTCTCTATGGTATGAAATACAACAATACTCTGTGGCAACTGCTGTAGTCTCTCCTACTGGATATTTTCAACAGGAAATTATATGATGTATTTGTTGGTTTTATTGTGTGTCTTTGGTTTGTTATAGTTTGTTTTTTAATTATCACACTTTTAAACTTTTTTTTTTTTTTTGTAGTTGTCATTTTCAAAGGCTAGAATAGCTCTGTTTTTTCTTCTGTACTTATTTTTGCTTCAACCCTGTTGGTGCCTGCACTCAGCCCAAGGTGCCTTGCTGAATCTGGAAACTTTCCCAAATCTTTCATTAAGCTTTTGTTGGCAAACTGATATTAAAGTGAAAGGTAAAGAACTCTATGTCTTTAGTAGATAGTTGTAGTGCCTCAAGACTTGTTTGTGTATAAAGGTTTAGCACAAAGGTTTCCACTCTTCTTTCCCAGGGCCCATGACAAATCCTGGTGCTCTTCCTGACTCACTTTGTGCCATTAAAGACGTTTCATGTTACAGACTGAGCAGTACTGCCTATTCTAATGCTTCACTATACTTGAAAAATTTCCTTAATGCTTCATCCGAATTGTGCTAGCTGCTTTTTCAAGCTGTTAATGATCTATTTAGCTTGGAAATCCTGTCTCCTTTTATTTATTTATTTTTTTGGGGGGCATCAATCTGATCGTGCACTTGAGCATATTATCATGTTGTGTCTTAAATCTTCCTGCTTCAGGCTAGGCAGTTCTTGGGTTTGATTTGGTATGGTTTTGCTGTCTGGGTTTTTTTGTTTGTTGATTCCCCCCCCCACTCCCCTTTTTTTACATGGCTCATTTCTGTCATTTTGAATTACATGCATCAATTTTCTGCAGCATTTCTGCATTTCTCTTGAAGTGCTTCACAGAAAGTTCAATACAAGATTCCAGATCAGACTTTCTTTGTCTGAGTAAACCAGAAAACCATTTTGTCATGTGTTCTGCAAACTATGTTTCTTTTTACATGAAGAGTTTAACAAAATAAATTACCAAGGAGGGGAGGGAACAATGTGCATTTGTTTCCTTTTCAAGACCACCAAGAATATCTTGCCTATTTTGTGGATGTCACTACAGCTGGATTCGTGAGGATTTAAAAAGATCAGAAGGTACAAAGCCGGAGTGCACCACAGTAAAAGACTATTTGGCAAAATGCCAACATTGCATGTAAATCTACAGTATATGGACTTTTTTGAGGGTGCTTCTGTTTCCTCGATGAATACTATAAAACTGTGGACTGCTGGTGTAACTAACTGGAGATGATACAGTGCATCTACCAATAATGATGCTTGCCTCAGTACAGAGAGCAGCCTGGAAACAAAGCAGCTCTCTGTGTCAGGTGGCCTTCTTATCCCACTGGAGCACAGTCTGGGGCTCTAGAGCAGGCTCTTCTCCCTTTGTTCAGGCCACTTGATCTGTTCTATGGTGAAGTTTACTAGTAATATTTTAGCTAATCTATTAAACAGGAACAGAGTCTTCTCGGTCTTGTTTACTGTTCATTCAGTAACTGTACATTTTGACAAGAAACCAGAATTAATCACCTATGATTGGTATGTAATCTTGATCTTTATCTATGAACTACAATAACAAATTAGAGAGAGAACTTGGTTAGGGAAAGCAAATTGAATACATGGTGGAGAGGAAAAAAAAAGGTTTTGTTTCCCATGTCATTTAAATAACTGGTACTGTATGTTATACTAATTTAAAAGGATAATAATAATAATAATAATAATGTGAGCTACTCTTCTTCACTAATCATCTGATATTCTCAGTAGGAACTAGATACAGCTAGTGTTATTAATACTCATAACATAGAGCATTGATAATGAGAGACCATGAGATCCATGTGTTAACAGTGAGAAATTAATGTCTTTGTGATGCACAGTGAATGATCTTGGAGGTGATTTCAAAGGATATGGCAAGAGCTCCTCAGCTGCTGACAAGGTTGTCAATGAAATCAGAGCAAAAGGAGGGAAGGCAGTACCCAATTATGGTATGTTACTTTTCCAGACTGGTGTAATGCTTTATCTGTAGGAATTGTGAACCTATTGAAAGAAAGGTCTACATTGTGTCATAAAAGTCTACTGCCAGCTTGCCAATACTATATAAACTAAACAGCTGTAATGTGATGTGGAGGAGCCAGAGATGCTAAAAACAGGTACATAAATTGCTTTTTTAATTAACAGGCATCTAGTAATACATTTTTCTTTCATATGCTTTCTTAACATTGAAATACCAAGAAACTGTCCATCTGTAATTACCAGAGGCAAAATGGAAAAGCTTGATTCTTCATTTGCTTCTTGTTTTAATTCCAGTAGCAAATATTGTGCCATTTAGATTTACTGTGTGTTGTTTGCTCTAGGCCACATGTAAATCGTGGCTAAATTGAATTTATTTTATGTTGGGGTTGTACAAAGTTTATTTTTCTTGGCTTCATGGAATTAGTTGTTAACATCCTGGAAGCGCAGTGTATCCAGTTCATTTTACTTGAAAATTCATACTTTTTTTTCTTGTAGATTCAGTGGAAGATGGTGAAAAACTTGTGAAGACAGCACTTGAGGCTTTTGGAAGGATAGGTACAGTTGCTTAATTCTTGTTGTAACTTGTTGGCAAGTGCAGAGCCATTATAAGCTGTGATTAACAACAAGTGTATGAACTACAGTGTGACAACAGTAGAACTCACTAAGTCTTGACACCCTTAGTTAGTGAAACTTTTCTGTCTTTTTTGTACTTTTTAGCAGAAGTTTAAAGCTCAATATATTATTCTTGTTTTCCTGTCCTTCAGAACTCTGGTACTTCAGTAAGGGTAAATTGTGTCTCATCACTTGGTTCAGCAAGTATAACTAGTTGCATAAAGTTAAGCTAAATAATGTTGCATAAGAGTCAGAGATGCCCTATCATGTTTTGGAAGCTCTTTTTGCCTATGTGAGGATGAAAATGCTTTAACACAAACTAAAAAAAAAGTTTGAGTTAACTTCATCTAACAAGAAATGTTCCTCTTTACCAGATGAAGGCCACTCTTTAATTGGGAAGTTTAGGTGATTTTTAACTCAGGGTTAAATGGCTAGAGGTGTACATATGGTTAAAGCCAACAGGAACCAAATTAAATATGAGAAAAAATGGTTAAGATCCAGATTACTTCAGTGGCTGTGTGACTCTGTGGTTCTTCCATTTATCACTTGGGCTTACTGCAAGAAAGATGTTGGCACAAACTGCACGATTGGGAACATTCCACAAGTCAAAGTGAGCTGCACGACTGTGTAGGAAAGCTGCATCCTGAAAGTGCTGCATTCTTAGGTAGCTAGCACCTCACAGCTATACTTCCCTGTCAGGCTTTGTTCTGTTGTCTTCTTGTTGCCAAAACTTGCCTGTACTGAAGGAAGTATTTTGTCTTGTTTTAGTTGTGGTCCAACAGTGAAGTTCCACTATTCACGACAAGGAGCTGTCCTGTAGAATAGTAATATGATTTCTATGTTCAGTGTCCTTGTCTTTATATATTTTTAGAAGTGGGAGAAAAATAGAAATGATCTTGTATTTTATCAGTGCATTGATGTATTTTGTTTTACTTTTTTTCTTTTTCAGATATTGTTATAAACAATGCCGGGTGAGTAAACCTGAAGGTTTTTTTTCTGTTTGATTGTGGGCTATGACACAATTTAGGGTCAGAGAGGCCCCTTACACAGATTCAAAGATACTAGGGGTTGGAAGGGACCTAGAAGATCATGTAGTCCAACCCCCCTGCCTGAGCAGGATCACCTAGTCCAAGTCACCCAGGAACAGATCCAGGCGGGTCTTAAGTGTCTCCAGAGAAGGAGACTCCAAAACCTCCCTGGGCAGCCCCTTCCAGGCTCTGTCACCCTCACTGAGAAAAAGTTTTTCCTTGTGTTGACCCTAAACCTCTTGTGCTCCAACTTTCACCCATTGCCTCTCGTCCTGTCATTGGATGATATTAGACCTGTAATAGACACTCTCTGCTCTGTCAACACCCCCTTCCTCCACACAGGGGGAAGAGAAAGAGAATAAGGCAGAGAGACTTAGCAATTGGAAAAGGAAACTAGAACAGTTTAAATGCAAATGAAAACATTTATAATACTAATGGAATATGTACAAATATGTACAAATCCAGTATCAAACACAATGCCCTTACTGGTAATTATGTCACTATCACCACTAATGCTGTGGAGAAGGCACTGGGAGAGTCTCAAACTGGGCCCAGCAGCAGATGGGAGCTGGGTTCTGGTTCCAAATTCAGGAACACACAGATTAGGATCAAAGTCAGAACAGACAGAGGCTTCCTTGGTGCTCTGAGGAGGGAACTGAAAGAGAACCCGAGCCAAGCTGAGCAAAGCTGGCGAAGGGTTCCATAAGGACAAAGAGAGAGCCCCCCAAGAGAAGAGGGTGCGACCCTTGAGATCCCTCAGCTTTATGTTGAATATGACATGCAAGGGATGGAATCTCTTGTTGGTCAGTTTGGGGTCACCTGTCCACTCCACCCTGCAAGTGAGGCCTTTAACTATCTGCATCCCTCAGTGTGGTACACAAGACCCAGCAGTGGCCTTGCTCTGCACACCAGTCCTTGATACTGTCTCTTAACCTGGGGTGTTACCACTGCCAGAAGCAGCCTCTGTCTGTGAAAACAGGCTACTAACTTCACAAAGGGCAGTCAGTTAGAAGAACTGAATTGATAAGTAATATAACTGAACAGAATTAGCTCTGTTCTCACTTCAAATCAGAACAGGCTGTCACTTTCTATGTAACTTTTTTATTAATCTTTTGGGGTTTTTTTTGTTTACTTGTTTTACTCTTCTACTGATTCATTTTAGGATCCTAAGAGACCGTTCATTTGTTCGCATAAGTGATGAAGATTGGGGTGAGCTGATAAACTTCAAACTGTACTTGTACTGTTTTACTTTACTGTGTAAAAGGGGAATTGTACACCCCTCCCATTGGTCTAAGGAAGAGAGAGGGCTGGCTGTGCCAGATCAGAGAATTATCTTTTGGCCTGAAAAGTTTAGTGGTAAACTGCTTGTGTTCATCTGACTTGTGTTCAGCTTGTAAACCAGATCTCTGCTGTAATACATGGTAGGTATGTGTAGTTCCAAAGGTGTGGGGGGGAAAAAAGGCTCTACTGCCACTCCTGCTTGCTGAGTGGAATACCAAAGAGCCATGTGAAACACACACAATAGTTTTTGTAAGCACCAGCCCTGACTGGCTGAATACTAAGCAGGCTTAAAAGATCCAGAACTAACCACAGAGGAATGAAAGCAGATGTGCCAAGGGGCAGAACAACTGGGGGAGCCTTCAGTGAGATGGTAGGTGATAAAGCAGTTGAGCAGAGTTTTGCAAAGATGGTCTAGCTTCTGTAGTCCTTGCATGACTGTCCTTCAGTGCAGATATTTTGAATGTCTGTAAATTCTATACAGGAGAACCCCATCCAAGAGACAGAAGAGATAATAAGTGTATATTGATGCAAGCACTTTAAAATTATCTATAAATAAAGATTTAAAAAAATATATATATTTTTGGTAACATTTTGAGAGTGTGAAGAGAGTGGAGCTTTTGTCATGAAGAAGAAACAAATGGTATATTTCAAGGTGGGAGCTGAAATCCTGGAATTACTAAACAAACCTTAATTTGTTCCTAGATATAATTCATAGAATTCATTTGAGGGGATCATTCCTGGTCACCCGAGCTGCATGGAATCACATGAAAAATCAGAAATTTGGCAGGTAAAAACTTGTCTTTCCTTTGCTTTCTTGGTAAGTTGTAACAGATTGATGCATGCCCTGACAGCAAAGGAGGAGTTTTGTGTCCTTTTTTTTTTCACTGTCACTGGGATGAAACAAAATCAGTCCGAATGTGTAGCCCTTATCCTTTCAGTTCTACCCTCTGCCTTCACAACCAAATGCATAAAGGTTTCTTAGTGTAGATGCAAATACCCCAGACAAGAGCTGTAGAGTTATAGAAACTCCCACTTCTGTTCATGGAGGCTCATTAGAAATGTTTGTTACTTGTATGTTATTTCAAATCCAAGGGATACTTCTCCTCTCCTGCTCCTTTTTATTCATATCCCATGTATGTGCAGTTCTGTGTGTGGGCCTTGTTTTTTTTTTTCGTTTGTGGGTGTGTGTTTGGGTTTGGGTTTTTGGTATTTCTTTTCTCCCTGTGGAAAAATGTCTTACAAGTTGTGGGAGTGCTCTCAGTCTATTTTGGTAAATGTTGCTGTTAACTGAAAGAGTGCAATGAATTTAGAACTTTTTAAGTTTTTGCCACTTTTTTGATGTTTTCCTTATCTAAACACTGTCATGATTATATTAATCTTAACAACCATACCCGTATGTTGAAAGCTGTATAAATTTGTCTTTCTGTGACCAAACTGCCACTCATTCTCATCCAGGGAATTGAATGGTAAGGATAAGGAGAAAGACCAGCAGGCAGAATAGATGTCTAAAGACTAGGAGTTGCATCCATTTAGGAAACTGCTTCCTGTGCCTCTTTGTGTTTACTCAGCTAAAAATGGTAGTGAGTGCTTCTGAATCTGTGTAGATGTGTGCCATCTGAAAAATGCTCCTTTTGTATAGATTTCGTAGGGTTTTCTTTTCATTTTGATAATATTGAGCCAGTACTTGTTACACATCTCTTTATTTAGATTGAAAACATTGCATTACTGTCAGTAAAACAAATCCTAACAAAACGAAATAGATTTTAATCTCAGATGAATGGTGTATTTACATTAGATTGGAACAGATTCTGATAAGGCTTCTTTTGAAACTGAAGGTATAGACCCTTTGAATTTATGAGAAGACATGAGCACAATGTTTTCTTGCCTCAAAACTGCGATGAACTGCAGTGGTTTTAGATTTCTTTTGAGCAGTTCACTCAATGGCAATAATGTTAGGCTACAGCAAAGGGAAAAACTTTATTGTCTTCTTGTGTTTAATGCACATTAGGATTCTTTGAATGTGAATTTTGTAAGAACACTTTCTCACATATTACCAGGTAGATATTAATGGGTATTAATTTTCAATAAAATAATTTTATTTTGACTGCTGAAGCCACTTGTTAGTTACAAGAATAACTTGTACAGTTCAGAAAGTTCAGTTAGAACGTGAAAATACTTTATACCATATCCAGTTGTTAAAGAATGTCTGTCCTAGTTTTGCAGCATAACTCAAAAAAGGCTCTTCTTATCTTTCTGCTACTATGACAATGCTTTAGGTTTTGTCAGACATTTGCTGTCAGTAGAACTTAAAAAAGGCATGTGTTTTTGATAATAAGAACAACATTTCTTAATTGCAATTCTGTTTTGTGGAATATGGAGAATATAATGCCAAATATGGAAAATGCTGTTGTGTAGAATTTTAACAACTTGATGAAATCCTTGAAAAAAATAAATTTTTTTTTTAAATTATTTCTCTTCTCCCCTAAGAATAATTATGACTTCTTCAGCTGCTGGAATATATGGAAACTTTGGTCAGGCAAACTACAGTGCTGCAAAGCTTGGCCTTTTGGGTCTGTCAAACACAATTGCAATTGAAGGTCGGAAGTACAACATCCACTGCAACACAATTGCTCCTACTGCTGGATCCAGACTGACCCAGACTGTCATGCCACAAGGTGAATAATATATTATTATCTACCTTAACTGTTATTTTTCAGTGAATTAAAGCACAACTAACTTTCATACCTCTTGGAAAATGCAAATCCTTTACATTTCATGGACTGCTAATTCAAAATTCCTACTTTTTGTGTAGGTAGAGGAAAAGCTTATCTGTTTCACCAGATGTGTTATTGATATGTGCATAAGGTGTTTGTCCTTGTTATAGTATTGTCTAATTGCAAAATAACTTTTTTTTTGCACAACATATTGTGTGTACTTCTTCATTCCGTGATCAACAGGAGATGATAGTGACCTGGGTTACCAATATATTTTGGTTTTCTCTATTGCAGTTACTAATGTTTGAGTGCTTGAGCAGGTTAAGAGAGCACTGCATTGTGAAGTTAGTATGAAAACTATTGTAGGAGACCTCTGTGAAAATGTAGGATTTAATGTTAATTTAGGATAAATAGAGTGACTAAATGCTTTGACAAAAAAAAACCAACAAAAAAACAGAAGAAACAAACAGTATTTGGAAAAAGATGTATGTAAAAGGAAATTGCTCTCAAAGTCTTCTAGAATCAGCCTATTTAATTTCCCTCCCACTCTTCTTTTCCCTACTGAAAAGTAAATTAGTACTGCCATACTTACCTATGTTAAGTTTGGCCCAGTTTTTGTTGCTCTTGCTAGAATTCTAAACGTAGTTTTCATTTTTTTGTTTGTTTGGGGTTTTTTTAATATCTTCTAACACCTATTTCTTAATTAATTTCATAGTGGATTAATAGAGTTGATGATAACAGTCTATTGTTAATTTTTGAGACTATGTGTGGTATAAAGTGGAATACTTTAGAAAAACCTAATGCTTTTGTTGTTCATTTACAACCTGCCATATTAAATGGAGTTCAGTTTCTTTCACTGCTGCGAAACATCTAAAAACAAACTTCTCTTACTTCTGCTTGGCTATTAAGGAAGTACCTGTAAGGCTAAACTTTCCCAGCTCTTCCATCTGTCAGGGTATATTTGAAAATACTTGCTGACATTTAGCTGAGGAACAGCTATGTATCTATTGCTTTTGAAAGAATATTCAAAGAGCTGAGATTATTTTTTCTTTTCAGACAGTGGATAGAATGTATGGTGAGAGCTGCCTGGACAACCACAATCTGCTCCATGACAGTTATCTCCATTTTCAAATAGTTTTCTCTTGTGCTAGATGGCAATGAAAAAATCCCAAATACCATTGATGTGTAAATGTAGTAGGGCTGATAATTCCCAATGTCTCATTTGGAAATATCAGCGTTTCCAAATGGGAACTTTTTCAAGTATTCAGCAGCTGCAATTCTTTTCATATTATCTTTTCTTTCTAACTGAGTAGCACATTAAAAGTTGTTAAGCTATGTGTCTCTCACTATTATGTCTAGCTGGCTTGTCCTTGTTTCAGGCTGCCTGACAGAAAGAAATTTAGGAGGGTACCTGGCTTTGCAGTCTGCACTTTATGGTGTTGCCAACATTTGGACTGTCCTTCAGCTGTCTGGCTAAGAACCATTGGGTTTAGAGGCATACATGCTTCTTGAGATTTGTTCATATTTAATGAATTTTCAGATGTTTTATATCATTAGTCCTTTTCATGGCAGAACACTGTTGGTTAAGTTCTCCTTGGCTCTGCTGTTCATCAGAAGGTGTTAGAGTAAGATTAATTGAAATAATGGAGTATGGTTTATGATTTCCCTCTCCAATTTGCTCTAGATCTGGTTGATGCTTTCAAACCAGAGTATGTGGCTCCTTTAGTTGTTTGGCTTTGCCATGAGAGCTGTGTGGAGAATGGCAGTCTGTTTGAGGTAATTTTTAAATTTTCCTTTTCCTCCCCTTTTTAACTTCACTTTGCCCCTTCTCCAGAAATAATTGTCTGCTTTAGACTATCCAGTCTTAACCTTTTAGCTGAAACTGAATTGTCATATGAGATGCCCTACAGTCAGCATACCCAGAAGAAATGCTGACTCTGTTGTGCTGTTTCAGAGTTAGACAGTGCTCAAAATACTACTGATTCGATAGTTAAAATTCTTATTATACCCTTTTAAGTTTGAAAAGGTACTAAAGCAAAAGAAGATTTTGCTTTCTAAATCATGCAGATCCCAAAAGGATCTTGCAGGAAGGGTGAATTACTTAGTTATGAAGTACACTATCAGTATTGAGGTCAAATGCTAGTTCCTAATTTGAATAGAAGCGGTTATCTTGTTCTTGGACTCTTACATTGTTGCATTCCAGTGCTTAAAGTAAGCACTAAGTTGTTAAATACAACCAGTATTAGTGTAGTAATTTTTATTATGTTGAGCTTCCACTGAAATAGAATTTTGTTTCCCTATGTTACCAAAACCTGACTTTGTAATGTGGTAAGATCACAATTTTCTCTTTTTACTTGGCAGGTGGGAGCTGGATGGATTGGAATATGTAAGTACATTTTTATTGATGTTTATATATTTTAAATTTATAATAAAAATGTGCAAATCATCTTTGCTCAACCCACTGTTCAACACATTTTTATTTAGGGAATGAAGATTAACAAAGGCCTAGGGTTCTAAGGAGGCTAATCAAGTAAAAGTCACAAATTTCACTACCCTTTGGGGAAAACTGGAAAAGTCTTGCTGCCCTCCTAAAGGAGTTGAGCTTTTTTACATCCAGAAATCTTTGGCTTCTCCCTTCTCCTAAAGAAAATACAATTTTTCATCATTATAAAGACTACTGTTGAAGTTTTTTAAATGAAGCCATGTTATTAATGAGATACTAGTTTGAGCTTATTCTTTTTCTGTTGTTGATTAAAAGCAAAAACAACGTGACAGATAAGGATTACCTGCAGTCCAGGAAGGCTGTATCCTTGCAGAAGTGATTTCATAATAGCCTTACCTGTTTCTCCCAGGTTACACTGTTGAAATACAACTTCATGGACCCTTTGGTGATGCTGGATACCAGCAGTAACATTCTTTCGTAAATAATAAGTGGTTTTCACATTTCCTCTGTAGTTTTGCAAGGCTTTCAGAAGATTCTTAAGCATTAGTAGCCAAAATCATGTCAGAAGGGAATGACTAGATACTAGCTACAACTTTTCACTACACAGAATCCCCAAATTTATGGATATTTTCGTGGTATTTTCAGAGACTAATCTGTTGTGCTTTTAGTGAAATTTTAAACCAGTGCTATTCCTTCTCTAAATGTTAGTTAAAAACAATGAGCCCTTTTATTCCAGCCTGAAGTTATACTGGTGAGTTAAATTGGAGTACTCAAACTTTCCTTTCTTGCACCATCTTGAAAAATAGTGGCCTAGTTGGAAGTGATCTACAGAAACAAAGTTGCTTTATTTGTTACTGAACTCACTGGCTCCTGTTACTCACTAGTGCGCTGGGAGAGATCCTTGGGTGCTATTGTCAGAGGGAAGAATCAGCCAATGACACCAGAAGCAGTGCGAGATAAATGGGAGAAGGTTTGTGACTTCGATAATGCCAGCAAACCCAGAAGCATCCAAGGTAAAGGAAACTTTAATAATATGTGCAGTTCTGGCAAGCAAAGCTCAGAAGAGCATGCTTTTCTGTCAGACATTTGCTGAAGCTTTACGTGACAAGTCTACAGAACCAGTGAATTCTTGTGTAAACATAGAATCATAGAATGGCTAGGGCTGGAAGGGACCTCCAAAGGTCATCTAGTGCAGCCCCCTGCAGTGAGCAGGGGCACCCTAAACTGCTCAGAGCCTTGTCCAACCTCACCTTGATTACTCCAGGGATGGGGCCTCAACCACCTCCCTGGGGAGAATATTCCACTGATCCACCACCCTCAAGGTCAAGAACTTCTTCCTGATACCCAGTCTAAATCTTCTCTAATTTAAGCCCATTACCCCTCATCCTTTCACTAGAGACCCTTGGAAACAACCCCTTGTTATCATTTACTGTTTCAGTAGTCAGATCTTTCTAGGGAAACTTTAGTGTTCTTAAGTGTAAAATTAAGACAGTTTTATCTTAAGAGTTGCTAGGGAAGTGGCATGACTATCGTTTTATCTATTACACTCAGATTAATGGTAGTGTTTTCTTTAACCACACCTACATACTGGTAGCTGCAGTGTAATAGAATTTTCTTTTCAGTCCTGGAATGCTGGTTTTTGGTAGACGTTTCCATACCAAAAAGTTATCTGGTTAAGTCATTTGGTATAGCACAGCACCTTACTGCCTTGTGTTGAAG
Organism: Ceyx melanurus; assembly: GCA_024611195.1. Classification (NCBI taxonomy): domain Eukaryota; kingdom Metazoa; phylum Chordata; class Aves; order Coraciiformes; family Alcedinidae; genus Ceyx; species Ceyx melanurus. The sequence continues at coordinate 1,736 of JANHGL010005867.1, read as the reverse complement.
GGGTGACATCACCTGCTTGGCTGGTGACTGTCTCTCCCAGTGTTTTGCTTACTTTTTGTTCTTTCCCAATATTTATTTGCTTCTTTGTGGTTTGTTTTTGGTTTTGTTTTGGTTTTGTTTTTTACCCAAAATGACTCTGTTCTTTCCTGCTGCCAGACTTGCTTCTCTTTCTTTTTTTTTTTTTTTTTTGTGGGGGTGGTGGTGGTTTTTTTGTCTTTTTTTTGCCCCAGGGTTGTTTTTGTTCTTAAAGTAATCATACTGACTAATTTTCCTGACTGCTTTTCAAGATATCTCACAATCCTGCCTTTAATTTGTTAGTGTGAGTTACACATGCTTAGTATCACTGATGGTTGTTTTGTTGCTATGCATGTTGTTATTTAGGTCAAAGATTATTTTTCAGATTAAGAAATATATAATATTCACAATTCTCCAATGCAGTATACATACCTTAGCTTCTGCTTGGTAAGGAACACAGACAAAATATAGCATTGCCCTTTCAGTGACACCAGGCCAGAGATACTGCCAGGCTGAATGAAAACTCTTGCTGTAATATTTTTGTGAGTATTAACAGAAGGGTTGAAGGAAAATTCTGAAGAAGCTGGCTGAACTTAAAAAAACTTCAGTTCTTTTTTTTAAAGTTTTATTTTGTGCTGCCAAAGTCTCCACTTTACTCCTTCAAGATATTCAACTGTTGAATAAGCGAAACTAATTGAAGTACTTGTCTTAAAAATTAAAAGATAGAAGACCTAATATCTGCAAGTTAAAACTCTCCCAGATTATTTCATTAAGTAGTTTGATGCTGTGAGGAACAATCTTTTACATGCAATTACCAAAAAAATCCCAATAAGGTACAGTGTTTGCTTGTAATATAGTAGAAAGTCCCATAATCAGAGATGTTACTCTTGTGTCATAATTTGGGCATACTGATAAGATCAGGTCAACTTTATTTGTTTTAGATTACAAAAAAGTAGGAACGTCATTCGTTGATTGGTTTGGTTTGTTTTTCAAAGTTAATTTTTCTTCCATATGTAACAGTCATACATAACTGAGGATTTGGATTAATGTTGTACTTTTTTGAACTTGGAATTATCTTCTTTTTTTTTTTTTTTTATTTTTTTGTGTTAGCATAGGGGGCAGTCTTTCTCTTGATAAATCAAATTATCCACATCTGATATCTGAGTGATTGTGCATTTAGAACCCTGCCTAGCAAAGCACTTGATGTTTGATGAAGCATGTTCATAGTTCTGTATTTTGGCCAGAATATTTCTGCTAAAGATGCTGAACTCTCGAAGGCTAAATGGAAGTACTGTCTCATCTTTGTTTTTGTGTTAGTCTGTTAGGAAAGGGAAACACTGAATTTGTTTTTCGTAAAAACAGTGTAAGTAAAAAGATATGAATTTTTAATTCCATCTTTTTTAATTTATTTGTTTTTAAGCACTTCGTCAGTTTGTAGGCTTATACTTGTTCTCTTGGTACAAACTGAATCAAGGTAAAAAAATCTCCTGCTTGTGTACCAAAATATGCTTTTATAGGGTTTATGCAATTTTAATTAGTAAGTAGTCAATTGTCACTTTATTGTGACACTTTATTTATTTTCACTCTGTGTTGGTGAGACCCCACCTCGAGTACTGTGTCCAGTTTTGGACACCCCAGTTCAGGGAAGACAGAGATTTGCTGGAGAGAGTCCAACGCAGGGCCACCAAGATGATTAGGGGAATGGAGCATCTCCCTTATGA
>JANHGL010005866.1:0-15022 GCA_024611195.1 Ceyx melanurus | reverse complement strand
TCTCCAGGCTGGAAAATCCCAACTCTCTCAGCCTGTCTATATGGGAGAGGTATTCCAACCCACTAATCATCTCCATGGCCTTCCTGTGGACATGCTCAAACAAGTCCATGTCCTTCTTGTGTTGGGGGCTCGAGGGCAGAACACAATACTCTGGCTGGTGGGGTCACACAAGAGCAGACCCGAGGAGCAGAATCACTTTCCTTAACCTGCTGGTAACACTTCTTTTGATACAGCCCAGGATGCGGTTGGCTTTATGGGCTGCAAGTGCAGACTGTTGGGTGACATTGTGATTCTCATCAACCTACAGGCCCAAGTACTTCCCAGGGCTGCTTTCAATGAACTGCCCACCCAGCCTGTACTTGGTTTTGGAATTGCCCCAACCCATGTGCAGGACCTTGCACTTGGCCTTGTTGAATTTCATGCAGTTTGCATGGATGAGGATAAATTAGTTTGCCTAAAGACATTCAGTCCATCAGCATCAAAAGGAGCAACAGACTTGCATACCCCGATTCCTAGTTGCCACTGCACCCAAGGTCCTGCCTGTCTTTTTGATGCTACTGTACCAGAAGGGCAAGGTTGCACAAGCAAGAACTTCACTTCATTGCAGTGGAGCTTCATGCAGCCTAACTGTGCTGTTACAGAAGCATAAGAATCCACGGCGTCCAGATTTCCCCTGTATGTGTGTCCTGTGGTTGATTGCAAATTCACCTGCAGTTTATTCAGGTTCTTCTAGGGCCTTTTTACAGAGAGATAGATACCCTGTGTCTAAAAAATAACAAGCTCTCTTTCAATGGCATTATTTACTGATTCTCTCACCTCTATCTGACTAGTGTTGACTGCACTAGTTGACAGATGTCTTTCTGTCATTTAAATAAGCCAGGTTACTAGAGAAAAAATATGGATAAACACATATACACTGAAATTAGCTTTATGTGAGAATATGTGATAGGAAACAAGACCAGAATAATCTGCAGTCCCTTTAGGAGGTGGAAGACAGCATCACTAAAATCTCTGACAGCCACTATTAATACCACATTATCACAAGCCCCACCCCTGCAGTTACCAAAGGAATTTCCTGGGAGCTGATCAGCTTTCTTCCTCTCCTTTGAAGTCACATGGGAATGTCCTTAAAGCAAACATATAATTATAGGAAACAATTAAGGAAAAGAGCAAGGGGGAAGAAAGAATTACTTACATAATTAGATAAAACAGTGTAAGTGAGCTTGTGGTTGCCATTCAAAGCTATGTAGTGGCAGAGGACTCAATTTTCAGATCTAATCTCTTCTCTGGCAGTACTGCTGGAGAAGCATGAGGTAGGACAGTACCTGGACTTTAGCAGAAAGGAGAGAAAAACTTGAATGGCACTAGGGTGACTTCTCAAATCAACTGAGGCATGAACTAACATCTATACACAATTCTATGCCTCAGATGACCTTAAGGCTGAAGAATCCACTCTAGCTTGAACACAGTTAGCAACTTCAGGGGCTGTAAAATGATACCTTGACATCCTGTATTGTGAATACAATGCCATCTTCCCTGAAAAGTAGGCGAATATGGAATTTGGAAAATTCTGTGGCAGTTTGTATTCAGCAGCTCAGAAGAAGATAATTGGAGTAAGCCAGGCAAGAATACTACTGAACTAATGTAAAGTTTTCTTATAGTAAGTCAAATATGCACACATTCCCTCAAACCCACTTGAAAACCCTGAAACCTACCTACCTGGTAATACACAAGTGGGATTCTACTTGTTCAGAAAAAAACACATAATATTACTGATGCCTTTTGTGTATTGCTGTTTTAGGGAAAATAGCTGCTTCTAGAGTAATCTGTATGAGTTGGGTAAAATGCCTTGGCTAACAGTCAGTGGGGAACCATTGGTGAACAATGACATTTTGAGAGAGGATCTCTGAGAGGTCATGCAGGGTAAGGAAAGTCTTAGGACTCTAGACAGAGGACTTTATACAGAGCCACCTGTTTCACCAAGGACCATCATCCAGATAAGGAAGCAGAAGCTCCATAGTTGTCCCCTCCAAAGCTTACACAGAGCTGCTTTCTTTCACGTGGAAGAGTCCCAGGGAACCTCCAAGGACACCCTGGAAAGTGCCTTCACTGTAAGTAACAACTGCCATGGAAAAACAAACATGATGGCTGAAGAATTCAGAGCCAATGTCTCAGCAACAGTCAGCAGAAGAAAATTTGCTAAAAAAACAGGAAAGGCAGTTAAGATGGAAGAATTGTTAAGGAAAAATTGTCTACATTGTAATCTTCATCTTTGATAGAAACCCATCCAGAGATGGCTTAAAGAACAGCATTCTGTGCAGGCCACTGAGCAGAACCACTCTCCCAGAAGCTTACGTATCTGGCACACAGATGTCTGGTATACTCTGGCCCGAACCTTTGCAATTAACTTTCCATTTTGTCTCCACTCTTACATACTAAGTTAAATACTAAGTGCTTTTCCTATGAAAGCAAAGTACTGACCCTATCTGTAAAGAACTATGAAAAGCAATCCAAGTCACCAGTCATACCTATTCCTACACCCATACTATTGTAATGTGGCTGGACAGTGTCTGTTAATCTCTCTAAACTAATCTTTCTAATACCACTAAATTATGTGGTATTTCTGCACTGAAGAAGGAGATCCAGAAAATTCAGAGTGCAGCCTTTATATGAATATATGCTGTACAGCTCCTCAGAATGATCTGCATAGTTTACATCTAGCCACTGTCATTTTGAAAGGCACAAACACTGAACCTACAGTGGGTTACTGGAGGAGCTCAGTCATCTTCCTGTTTATACAACTGAGTTTCTCAATATTTACAAGGGGGAGAATTAAAAAAAATAAACCAATAGCTAACATATTTGGATACTTAAAACACTCTTCTATAACTTTTTAAAAACAGAAAATTATTTCTCATCTACTGTCAAAATATGGCAGTATGAACATTTATGTAAGTGAACTGAAAGAATCACAACACTATTGAGCAGACTGTAAGCTGATGTGGAGTAGCAAGCTGTATATTGTTTTACACCCAGTATAGTGCCATTGCATTCTTCAGGTTACACAAGTTATACCAGTTCAAAATTTCATAAGAGAAAATGCATATGGTGACATTTCCTTTAAACCAGAATAAGCTTATTCCAAGAGTACAAGTGGTTCTTTGTTACATGGAATACTATATTCTGTATACTCCCATTTTGTGTTCTCTGTACTCCTATACTGTATTCTGTGTACTCCCATTCAGTCAGAATGACCGAAGATACATGTGACATGGGACTAAACAAAACCACTTCATTCAAACCAGACAGTAAGTACTTCTCTATTATAGTATAGTAAATCACATCCCAGAACAGTGAATGTGCACATATTACTTTTGTAAACACTTGTGCTAATTTCAGCTAAATGTCAGCTCTTCTGTCATTCTGTCTTTCACCCCACCTGAAAAACTGCCAGTCCTTCCACTGGGATATAGTGTAGACATGGGCATCACACACCTGTGAAGAACTCACTTAAAGACAAATCCTATGAATGGCACATCACCACAGAACTATGTTGCCTAGATTTGAAATTGGTCCAAGTATTAAAATGCCTAACTGACCAATGAAAACCAAAATACATTTTGGACCAAAAAGGTTCTTTTACTCTTTTATGCACTCTGATTCACAGAAAAGCATGCAACAGCCTCTGCCTTGTGTTCCTGTATACGGATGGCTGGTATAAACAAAAAAGAAAAGGAACACTAAGCTTCTCACTCAAAATCCAGAATTTGTGAATCTTGAATGAGATTAGGTTTTATCATTTTAGTTATCCTCTTTTTTTTTTTCATAAAGTTCACAATATAAAAATAAGAGTCTAATGACATTTTAGGTGGAAGACTTTAAATCAGGCCACATGGCCCATTAAAATTTAACCAAGTTACTATCAAACCACAATTCAGGGCTGCCTGCTAATGATCTATTCTATGAAAAACTACCATCAACAACATGTATTGCTGATTGACAACACAGTATTTGGGGATTTTTGTTGTCCTATGGACACAAAATATAAAAAGCTTCAGTTTCATTACTTGCAAGAGATAAGAGTGAAGAGGAAAGGCTATCACTGATAGAGTCAAAACCTAGGAAAGACCACATCTGGCACTTTTTCTGGTATTTATCTTAGTTTCCTCCCTGAAGTCATACAATTTATTGACCTGATCACTTGGTAACATGGAGGCTCAAAAAAGATATTTAAAAGCTTCCAGCTCTCATCATTTAGCATTAGTCACAGTGAGGAGCTGCAAGATTCTCCATGCTTGCTTGCATGGTACTGGCAGAGCATCCTTTGGAGTACTACTATGCCTACTTCTCAGCAAAAGTGGCCAGGTTAGAAGGTTATGACAGTCTAGCTCTTGGATATACTGAGTCAGCAGTGAGAAAAACACATCCTGCCTTTTGCATTGTCTTGTGCACCTAAAGAGATGGTGTTCTACACTTGATAATTAACCTTCAAACTATCTGAGCTTTGGGATCATCCTGGATGTCTCCTCACACTCTTGAGGAAAGCCTACTGCATCAAGAGCCAGCAGTCAGGTTTTAAGTGGAGCTCTGCCCACATCCGGCCATGCGAACCTCTACAGGCAGCGAGCAGGGACAGCTGGTGAGGTCATCTAGTGCGGAGGAAGGAAGCCTTCTGTGGGTGTTGAGTACATTTGCTGTAGACCAACCCACCTTTTCCAGAATTAAATCTGCATCCTCTACTGTTGCAGACCCAAATATGGGTGTGGTACAGCTCAAGCCTAGTTACTCTGCTGAAACACAGATGGCACAGTGAAGAAGGTTCTTGCACAGGACCAAGCAAGGATTTAAAAGGGATTAACCATGCTTTCCCAACAGGTCAAAAAAAGCAGTACTATGAAATTTCTTCTTAAAACCACTTCTTTTAAATTGAAAAATTTATCATGAAATAATTACAAATTGTGACTCACAGTTCTTAAAACACAGCAGTTCTTTTTGGTTTTGAAGGAGGAGAAGGGGGAAAGCCAAAGCATATATCTATACCTATATATAGTGCCTTAAGAAGGGAAGTGAGACCTTAGAGAAAGCTTCCCTCAGTCTGGGAGGAAATAAAAAATTGACTTAAACTATTTTTTAATCTCACTCTACTCATATGACTACATTTCTTTAAGAAGACTATATCTCTTTTACCATATCTTGATCTGGACAGGTTGGATTGATGGGCTGATACCAATGGTATGAGGTTTAGTAAGGCCTAGTGCTGGGTCCTGCCACTCGGGCCACAACAACCCCAGGCAGTACTACAGGCTTGGGGAAGAGGAAGGTATTTGGTATCTGGGAGAGCTACCCAGGGGAAGAGGACCTGGGGGTGCTGATTGACAGCTGAACATGAGACAACAGTGTGCCCAGGTGGTCAAGAAGGACAACAGCATCCTGGCCTGTACCAGGAATAGTGAGGCCAGCAGAACAGAGGTGATCATACCCCTGTGCTCTGCACTGCTGAAACCACATCAGTTCTGGGTCCCTCAGCACAAGAAAGACATGGAGTTGCTGAAGCGAGTTCAGAGAAGGGCAACCAATCTGATGAAGGGTCTGGAGAATGAGTCCTATGAGGAGAGACTGAGAGAATTGGGACTTTTTAGTTTGGAGAAGAGGAGGCTAAGGAGAGACCTTGCTGCTCTCTAGAGCTCCTCAAAGGAGGTTGTAGTGAAGTGGGTGCGGTCTCTTCTCTCAAATAGATAATTACAGGACTAGAGGAAATGGCCTCAAGTTGCACCAGGGGATGTTTAGATCATGTATTAGGAAGAATTTCTTTACAGCAAGAGTTAGTAAAGGTGATGCAAGTGGTCAGGTGCTGAAACAGGCACGGAGGTGGTGCCTGGTGAAACAGGCATGGAGGTGGTGGAGTCACTGTTTGATAAATGTGTAGATGAGGCATTTAAGGACATGCTCTAGTGGGATGGTGAAGTGGGGTTTTTTTGTGTTGTAGGGTGGGTTTTTTGGTGTTTTCTTTGATTTTATTTTTTTTCAGGGAGGGTTGACAGTTGTACATGTTAGTCTTTTCCAACCATGACAGTTAGCGATTTTTTAATTCATTTTCTCAGCATTTTGCTTTCATCTACACATTTTGCCTTGTGAGGCAATAGCTTCAGACCTGTATTTTTCCAGTATAAACTGTGATCAACCCAAAACTTGCTCCTTAACTATTCAAGGGCATGTAGGTGCAAAAATAAGTATTGTCCTCCTAAGCAGGCTGGGTGTGGTATTTGAATGTTATACATTCCTTCACTTAATTGAAAATTATATCTTTCTTTTCAAAGGTTCAATAAACAAAAGGCTTGGCAAAAAGAGATTGAGAAAGAAGCCAGGAATATTTCAAATAACTTTAATTTCAAGTATGCCATTAATACATATGTTAGTATGCAACAGAATTTGATACTGATTGCCAACGTCCTCCTTTTAGAGGAAGAGTAATCAGAAACTAGGGCACTATCAAAACCTAAGAACTTGGCAGTTAGCCAAAGTCAAAATCTATATGTACAGCTTTATTAACTTCAGTAAATCACCACAATATTGAAATGCAGATCAGTACAAATTAACATAAATGCTTTTTTTTTTTTTCCTCCTTTCCTCCCATCCCCACCTCCTCCCCCTTAAGAAGACCCATTTGTGGTCAACCGTATCATTTTCCAAGACTTCCATATCTTATCTACTACTGACATGCAACTCTTCCACAGCAAGAGTTTGGAAAAATTTCTGAACCTCTATCAATACTGTTATTTTTCATTTATTTACCAAGGTATACTTACCTGGAAAACAATTTTCTGTAATATTAATTCATAGAAAATGCATACATATTCACAAATACTAAATACAATTTCAGGAGTTCTTAAAGTGATACCAAATGGATTACTCAGAAGTCAGATAAACATTCAGAAAAAACGTTTATACACTGAGATAGGCCAAATTTGAAACAGCCTGTATCTTCCCAACACTGAAAAAGGATAGCCTTATTTTATGGCTTTTAGTATTGCTTCTTAAGCCACCTTTTTATTCAACCATGCTACCACTATTTTCACAAATTTCAGCATTTGCTATCAACTCTCAAAAGTATCTCAGATACTTTTTACCTTGTTTTTTGTTGCACTCATGGACTTGCTCCTTAAACCAATACAGTCTGCTTTTCAGTTGAAAGAGATGGAAATTTTCACAACAACAGAAAAGCACACAACAGAGAAGGTTAATTTCAGCTAAGTGCTATTAGCACAGCTGGCCACATTTCACAACAACATGAATAAATAAATAAATAAATGCGCAAACAGCAGTAAGAACAGCCCAGCACAGTCCAGCCCTCAGGAACCAGACTCTCATCTCTGCCATCACACAACAGGCAGGGTCTGCGAACACAAACTGTTCTGTATGCTAGAATGACAGTGTTGCCTGGTCTAGACTTCAAGCTGCAGACATGCCTGTTTGTCTGTCAGGTTGAAGAGAATTTTCCAGCCCATCTCACAGAACTATTGGTTTGTTATCTCATTTGGTACATCGACTTCAGGAACTTGCAATAAAGTCTGTACACTTGACAGACTACTTCAAAATTTAGTATCAGAGAAAAAAACCCCGAACAAAACATTTACTTTTAAAACATTTTACTATTAAACATTTTACTATTTAAACATATTACTACAAAACATTTTACTATTACAAAGAAAATGCATAGTTCTACTGACCACAACTCCAAGTAACACTACAACTTTTCAGAAAGAATGTGTCACCCCCAGAGTGGGAGCAGTGTATATGATCTTCTCTGGAAGTACTAATTCATTTCTCCACATTACCAATAAATGCTAACCCACTTCTTCCAGGACCTGTTGATGTTATCAGATTAAACGGCATTTTTATTCAGTCACAAGGCTCCTCACTGCTCTCTGATCTCAGCACAGAACCACATAAATAACAGGCAACCAAAACAGCACAGTTATGACCAGACATCCTGTTAGCTGTCAGTTCTATTTTTAACCATTTTATGATGTTAATAATGGGAACTCCCAGTTCAATCCATTTGCTTTTTGTTATAATTTATCCTGCAGCTAGTTAGTCCAAAGCCATGTTATCAGCGATCCCAATGGGTACAGATTCTACTTCTCATTGTCAGTTTTAAGGTATCTGTTACACCCCAGGCTACTCACTCCTGCATTTCAGGAGCTTTCCAGACTGTTCTGAGAAGCAGACAAGATATTTTCATAAAGACTTCAAAAGGGTCACCCTCCTACTTATCTAATCTTAAAGTAGTGTAGACAACGATTTATATTCAAAGACATTTGGCTTCTGTATGGTAGCCAGGACATTAAAAAGAATAAAATACACAAAACAATTTATGCAGAAAATTACTAATAATAAACTAGATGCATGACAGTACAAAAAGAAATGAAACAAGAAGTGTATTGGTAGTAGTATGGAGTTGTTCCATAAATAATGATGTATTCTCTTCCTACTGATTCAATTAGAAGCAACAAGACAAGCAGACATTAACCCATTTAAGCTTTCCCCTTTTTTTTCTTTTTTTTTCATAGGCAAGCCAGAAAAAACCAAACAAACAAAAACCAACCAAGCCAGAGTTATAAGCTCTGTATCTTCAAGGATTCTCTGGTTAGGAATGGATTTTAACCCTTGTAATAGTCTTTTTTGCAAAGAGAGAAAGTAAGTCTGTTGCTTGAAATTAAATTCTTCCCTAAATTTAACAAGGAAATAAGGGTAGGGAACATGGTAAGAAACTAATGTGAAAATGGAGGCAAATGGGATATGACTCAAAGCAAGAAATGAAAACAAAAGGACCTCATTTGCTGCGTGGTACTGAGGAGAGACTGACTTAACAATTGTGTCCCTCTATCTTACATTCCCTTCTAGGCTCCCAGCACTGCTAATCCTGACACCAGCAAAGGGCTAACCAGCACGGTCTGGGGAGAAGGCTCACATATGGACAAATGACTGACTGCTAGAATTTTTAACATTGTTTTCTCTAAACACACGTCAATCTAACTTGTCAAATATAATATTGTTTCCAAAGCATATCACAATTCTGAGCTGGGAAATTATTTTTTTTTTTAAATTATAGTGTCATGATGGATCATTTCAAAGTTTAATAGAAAATTCTGCCTGAAGCAGAATATTTCTTTCGTGATACTCAAAATATAAACTGAAATACTGGTAGGAATAGCTGCAGCACCCTGCCATAAGGAATCACAGCAATATAGATAGAAAGCAGGCCAAGGAAACAAATGGGAACTCCATTTGGCCACTGTCACATCATGGAAGACATTTGGTGAAGTATTTGAAAAACACAACTTAAACCTAAACAGAAAAAAAATCCCAAACCTCAAACTATTGGTTGAAATATATAGGACAGTTCAATGAAGCTTTGCATGTTTAGAGAAAAGAGGGAAGCTCTTTTTACTGAGACAATGCTCAAATGAAGAAAAACCTGGGCTAAGAAGTTTGATGGAGTTGGGTTTTATTTTTTAGATTTAAAAACATCTTTTTATTTATGTCCCTTCAAGTCTCAAATAGAAGAACCTTTTGTATCCTGAATATGTATTTAACTCAACAAAGAAAGCCTAAATGAAAACAAATTGTGTTCTATTTGCCTGTTCTGTTAGTCAGATGCTTCATAACATCTTCATATAATTCTTGTCTTGTAACAATGCCTAATTTAATATGAAAGTCTTAATTTCAGCTCAGACCCTCAGAGGAAATCAGCTGCATTTACTGCTAAATCTTTACTAGTGCTTTGAAAAGTGTCTGCATTACAAAAACCCACCCAGTCCACTCTTAACTAAGCCAAGATGGCAATAAATTCAATAAACTGGAAAACCAAAACAAACCAAACTAAAACAAAAATCCACTTGCAGTATATGCTGTCTTCCCAAATATGAAAGATATCCTTGCAAGGGCATCTTTAGCTTATCATTCCCTCCATATCTTTTAATTTTCATTTGCCGTCTCATAACATGAAAAGAAAATGTAAGTAGACAAATTCTCCTTACCTTTAACTTAAAGCAACTTTAAATCTATGTCCAGTTTTGGAGTGTTTTACAGTCAAACAGTAGGGCTACTTCTAATAGTTGCACAGGAGAACAGAAGCCTCTTCAGCAGAAAATGCAGGTACTGGACAGGGAGGGGGAACACAACCAGAAAACCTGAAGTATCTACTTTGCTTACACAGTTCCTTTCCTATGCTTACCTAGATCCCCACAGCCAACACAGAAGTAGGAATAAGCATTACAAAATCTCAGGGATATGAATTGTGTTGATAACGCTTCATGGATATTCCACTTCCCATTTTGTCACTTAAAAACTTATAAAAACTGAAAGTGTAACTAGAACCACAACAATGAAAGTGATCATACAGTGATCCAACTTCTCTCATTTTCCAGTTTTTCCTCTGTGTAATTAACATCAAGCTATAGCTATTTGTTGGGTTTTTTAAATCTGTGAGTAATTCAGAGTTCATGTTTCTGTGTCCATAAACAGGTCTTCATAGACTGTAACAGATACAGTGTCATGGCCAAGGAAAACTCACATAATAGTCTTCCAAAGTAACTCTTTTCCATAGCAGATTTATTAACAGGAAATATTTATTCTGTCATGAGGAGACATTTTTACAACATTTTAATCATCTGGTTTATTCTAAGTGTTGAGGGCACTAAAAAAATTCAGATGCAGATGACTTGGGAAGAGATAAGCTCAGAAACAACAGGTTTTTATTGATTAAAGCAATACAGTCAACCCCTGGCTAGCATAAAATTTGGAAACATCAAGTTGTATTGCAAGATAAAATGGATAAGAACATGAAAAATTGATGTTTAGCACAAAGAACAATTAACATTTCAGTTCCCTTCCTTGAAACCATCAATCATTGCTCTGACACCAGCAACAACAAACAGGAACTCCCTGAACTCTTAACAGTCTTCACAACTACTGATCTCAGTATGTTTCACAAATATAAACTTGGCACCACAAGTAACAAAATACTTGGCTAAGTGTATTTTTTACATTACAAATATGCAGAACTTGAAACTGCTTAGGCTCTCTACATAGCACAGCTCATTTTTGTGAAAGAAGAAAGGGTAGTAAGCTTAAGCAATTCTGCAGCCTATACATGTTTCAATACATCTCTGTACAAGTTTCCCAGAATTTTGTGCTGGAAATGGAATAAGCAGTACTGTCAGGGATTACATAAAAACAATGAAGCACTCCATTTCTCTTTATTTCAAGAAGAGGGACACATCAACTAAAGCAGCAGCAGCCCCATCACCTAGGTGTAAAGATGTGTTAGGATTTAAGAGCTCATGTCTCAGCTAAATGCTTAGATGGGAAATAAGAAGGATATAAGCTATGAAGGAAAACAGAATTCCTGACTCCTAATTGCTCGGCCATCATGTTATAAAGTCAACATAATGTTGACATAAACTTGAAAGTGATCTTTTAGACATTATTATCCCACTAGACTGAAACAAATCAAACCATTTACTGTGATTTAGACCCACAATAAGAAAAATAATGGATACACTAGGGAGCACTTTCTTCTATAACCAAACAGTTGAAGTATGTCAATCCCATATAAACTAAAGTTTCCAAGTACCTTCTTTCAAAAAAACAGAGGAGCCTGAAATAAAGAAAAAAATTGCAAGCATATGGCACTATGGAAGAGTAAACAGTATTGCTTTCAGGCCTACCCAAGGGATTACTGTTACATGAGGAAATCAAGGTTGACTTTTAGAAGTCTAAAAATAATTCTAAGAATGTTTCCTGTCTCAATGTTCTGGTCAAGAGAAAACAAATGAAAAGACTTAGTGTCTACACGCCATCTAGATCATTGGTATTACACAACCTCCCTTTTAAAAACACTTCAAATAAATTCCTATAAAGGACATTCACTGGCTTTAACTGATTAAAAACAAGTGCAAGATATGAAATACACCCTGGAAGTACAAAATAGCTTGTTTTCAGAAAAACTCCCTGTGTCTGTGACAAAAAGATAAAAGAATCTGATAATCTTACCAGATACTTTAACTTGTTAAATATTTACTTATGTGCCACTTTATACCAAAACTGTAGAACACAGCACAGGACACTTACACAAAATACTTAACTCTGTATTTTTTTCTTACATAGTTGCAAAGCAACACGTACCATTAGGATAAGTATATCTCTACAGCAAGGAATTATGCGTGCAATTGTTCTTTATCATGGGCTCCATTCTGCACTACCTCCATCTTAATAAGACAGGAGCAAACTTGTCTGTCATACCTCCTTCTGTGCTCTGCAGGCCCATTTATGGCTTCTAAAATAAGTATCATGACTCCAGCACCCTATCATACCATGCCAAGTTTTACAATCAAAATCATTTACCCTGAAAAAAACATAGTTTAGCAAGTTTTTTAAAATGATCCCTTCTGTTTGTGTGTGTGAAAAGTCAGAGGACAGCATACACTCAAAGAGTCAAACCAAAGAAGGTAAATAGCTTTCCATTAAATTATTACACTTTAAAATACACTCAAACCCAACATTTAACATTTGATATTTAGAAACCACTAACCATAGCCTCAATTCTACTACAATACAAATAAACTAATTCTCCCATATTCATCTTTTCAGTTACACTGCTATAGGCACTGGGCCTTTCACGGGATTACTGGGGAGATGAAGTCACAGCACTGGCTTCTACTCCCATCTCTGTTACAGATAAGATATCACCAACCTGTCCATACTTTGGTGCCTAAAGCACTGACTGCTTCATGAAAAATTGTGTGGTTTAAGTTTTTGGTATTTATAATACTGAAAGCCCTCAGGTGAAGGTTTGTGTGAGAACACCAAAATTAAAGACTTTAGTCCATTTCCTTGCAATGCCCAACTTTCTTATGCATCTTTGGATAGCCTCTCCATGCTTTGGTTTACAATCACCAAAATCAAGACATTATTATTTCAGTTCTGAAGGACACAGAATTTTAAGAGACATGTTATTTGGTTTTGAAGTATCTCATGCAATAGTAATTAATTTCTTACATAAAAAAACCCCAAACAAACAAAAACCACTTTTCAGTTGTTTTGTAGAAGACACTTTGTGAACACATTGTTGCATTGAAGCTGTATCTACATACAACTGTACAGCATATTCTGAGATATCTGGAATCTCTCAGCTACTTTTATCAGCTCAATACTCCAACTTCAAGCTGCCATAAAATTAGGAGCCTTGCATGTAACAAAGAAAAGCATTTTGTTGTCATATGGATTTCCTCTCCTAGCGTGATAAACAAGCATGATGGGTTTTTCAAATAAGAGCAAATGTTTAATTAGTTGAAAAACATTACAGATGTTACAAATTAAGAACAAAAAAAGTGTTATATTAATTACTTAGACTGAAAAAAGTTTAAAAATGCACCTTTTTTGATATATCTGCATCTGTAAACCAGATAGGCTGAAATCCCTTTCCCTGGCTTCCCAGTCTCTTCAAGCAATCATTTCTCCTAAATATGAATGCCTCTCTTGCTTGTGCTTCACTGAAGATAAAATTTAGCATTTTTTACTTCCTTCTGTTTCTTAATAAGCCTTTGGAAACCTAAGAGACCTACTCAGGGTAACAACACCTGTTGTCAAAAAACAAGCCACACTTATCAAGCCACAATGAAGGTAAATTTGAGTGATAAATGTAGAATTCCATCTTGAGGGTTTCTCACACTACAAACTGGCAAATGCTCAGAAAAGCAAAAGAGTGGAGAGGAAACTTCAAGATGCAGAAGAAAACTGAGCTTAAAACAAATTAATTTTGCAATTATCCTCCCTAAAATATCACACCCCCATGGTTTTATCTATTAAAAAATAATGTCACACCACATCTCCCAGTAACAAGCAATCCAGGCAATTAGGGTAAGTCAAATCTCTTCAATCAGAAAAGTAGTCACTTGGAAAAAAGGTCTTGATGATGAATAACTAAGACCCAGTTCAGCAAAGCTTTCAAAAATATGAGTAGCTTCACCAAGTTTGTCAGAAGTACAGCCAAAACACAGAGGAATCTCTCGAATTTAAACAAGACAGCCATAGTTACTGCAGAATTGGCACTGAGCTAGTTTCCTTCTTTGGAATAAACAGGATCTTAGGCATGGAAACATTCAATACTCTCTAGTTTAATTTCCTGTTGCAATATGGATGAGACAGCATAAGCAAGACACTCATTGGTCTTCCAAGCTAAGTCCTAAACCCTTTTTTTTTTCCTCAGGTATTTGTGTTAGGAGTGAAAAAGCAACAAACTGTAAGCCAAACTCACCACATTTTGAGCATATGACATGAATAATACATTGGATATACAGTGCCTAACACCAAAACATTGAATTCTGTAAGAAGCAACACGAATCTAATCTCTGAGGAACTTGCATGTCATGACCAAACTGTCTCATAAGCTCATAGTGCCAACAAAAATGTTTCCTGTGTCTGGGACAGTAGGAGTCCCAGAAATGATGGAGCTCACACTTCTGCCTTGTCTTTATGAGGGCTTCCCCCACATCATCTCTTATAGCAAGAGGACAGCTTTAGAACACTAACACAGTTAATTTAAAATACACCTTGGATGCCTAAATTAAAGACAGAAAAGACAAAATGAAACAGAGAACAATATAATTGCCTATGCTTCTTTTCCATCAGCATTTTTTCTGGATAAAAAATTAAAGCTTTTCTTGAAAAATGATTGTTAGCTAGAACACAGATACAGCAAAGGAGTACAACAAATGTCTTGTACTCCATGAAGCAAATTGTCACTGACAACCATTCCTGAAGCAAAACTGTTGAAAAATGAAGAATCAGTACCTGTGCTTCAAGAATGCTGTTCAGATACGGAGACAAACTGGGTAGAGCTCAATGTAGGATTAGAATTTAGCTTAACAGTACAAAGAGAAAAGGCTAGTATTTCCTGTTTAGTCATCCATAGTCAGACTGCTGTCCCTAAACTGACAGATGTTAGACAGCTTATATC
>JANHGL010005864.1:17044-28357 GCA_024611195.1 Ceyx melanurus | reverse complement strand
TCAGGAAGACAGTTAAAAATTAAATTTATATATATTATATATATCATATATATATAGGATGTATCATATATATATAGGATGCAGTTAGTGTTTAATAGGTGATACCAGTAAATATTAATTAGATCATTCCACAACTTAGAGATGGCTTCAAGTATGAATTTAGGAAGCTGGTATGTTCAGTAATAAAGACACATTTCACTCTGTGGGGAAAACTGATGTTAAATCTATGCTACTTTTTTTTTTTTTTTTTGTGGAATTACTGTTTCCACAGAATCATTCAACAGATAACATCATGTTAGCAGTTATTAATTTATTCATCTACTTTCAGCTATGCTAGGAATACTGCCTTCAACTGTTAAAGAAGCAGCTGGCTTTTTTATATAAATAAACTGGGCTCTGAGACTGTCAATCTTCTTTGTTTGACAGAGAGGAGTTCCTGCCTGCACTGAAAGAATAGCTCAACATCTGTCATTCCTTTCTCTGCAATGGCCAAAAATCAGGAAGGCTACATCTGTCCTGTTTCTTCCAGGTTCTTCTGGGATAGAGAGGTAGGAGGACTGAGTATTTGGTCAGCGTGTTCATCATGCATTAAGCAAGTTTCTACAAGCTCTTGCATGTAATTGTGTTGTTTTCCCTACTGCTTGAATAGTGGAATTTGCAGTTTAAAAGGTCTTTGGAATTTGGGTTCTGCTATGTGATTGTTTTTTATTTTTTTTTAAAGTCTCATTAGTTTAATCCAAACCTTCATTTGTTAATAAAGCACATTGAAATGTAAGTGTTCAGCATTTATTTATTCCTAGGCATGTGACACATGGGCATGCAAATTGCAGATATATACATGAGCATAAAGCATAAAATAATTGTTCTTACAGGTTGGGAGTTAGACTACAACTGCTGAGTGCTGGACAAAAACAAGGGATGTAAATTAGCTTATTCCTTGCATGCTCAAAAATGGCATCTTTTGACATATGTCCATATGGAGCAAGGGAGAGAGGGAAGAAGGGGATGGAAGAGGTTGTGAAGAATATGTTCACCACATAAAAAAGTGTTTAACAACATAGCCTAATCAGTATGTTTACCACATAAAAAAGTGTTTTAACATCATAACCTAATCAGTTCTGAGGTTTAATATAGCCAGCAAATTAGCTGAAAGCAAAAGCCAGAACAGAATTTCAAATAATTTACTTAATTATTTTATCCTCTTTCAATGGCAGACAAACAACTAGTCAATAGTGTGTTGCTTTTCTTACAATCACACTTAAGAGCTGCTGTAATAAACCTCGGGATGCCATCCAGTAGCAATTGCATTTGGGATAAACCTCTGTCACCTGCCATTTCAGCTTCATGGTCCCAAGATTTGGGGAAAGCATCATGAAGTGTAAAATGCTTAGAGGGGTTTAGACATTATGAAACCCATCTTTTCTGTCCAGACGAATCCACCCTCTAAAATTAGGCCATCAGGCTGCTTGTCATGCACATGGTGATAGTTAGGCTGTGGTTATATAGCAATTTTGGTTTGGCTTATGGCCGTGCTGGCACTGAAAGAACAGCTCAGTAGCTCAGCCACACTGCTACCTCCTTCTTAGATTCAAGAGCTTTACTTACTGTCTATCTGTTGATCTTAGAACCATAAGAGTGTCAGGAGAAAGGAGGCAGTTCCTCTGTAAGGCTGATCTTCACCCATTTAAGGTTTTCTAAGTAAAAAGAAATGGATTGCATTAATGCCAATCTAATCTGAAGTCATTTTTTGTTAGCAAGTGCTAAACCAATGAGGCCTTACTGAACCACATCACATCTTATTTAGGGGAGACTTGAACATGTTAGCATCAGATGCAAAAAAATTATTTCCAAGCTTGCATAAAAAGACCAAATAAAACCCAGTTATTGCTGCTTATTATTTACGCATGGAAGGACTACCTTGGCTCCATAGCTTCTGCCACAGAATATGATTCATTTTGTGTATCCTTAAGTCCCTGCTCCTCTGTCCCCATAGTGTTGGAATCTGAGACACTCATGAGAAGGGAAGTTTTTGGTAAAAAGAGTGGTAGCTTAAAGGAAGAAAAGGGACTCACTGGACTAGCCAAAAGTGAGTATATTCCTGCATGTCTGCTGAGGAAATCAACATTTAACTGAAGCAGTTGTTGGCCCTCTCTCTCATTCTCAGAAAGAAGACCCACCTGTTAGCTCCCTTATTTACCAAGTAAACTTAAGTCAATCCTGATTTGGGATTTACCCTCTTTTTTTTTTTTTTTTTTTTTTTTTTTTTTTCTGATAGAAATATCCCAGTAAATTTTTCTAGCTCACTGTGTATAGGAAGTTCCCTGGGCTTTGTAACAGAAGGCAAAAAATCCTGTTGGTCAGTTCCTCATGGCCTTCTTATGAGACAATACCAATTAAATATATTAATATTTTGCAGTTTTATTCTTTGGGGTGTACACTCATTTAAAGCCTTCTTTTTTTTTTTTTTTTTTGTGTGTGTAACAGTACAGAATAAAATTTGGTTTTGAGTTTTACAAGTACATTTTGTTCTGGGATCTAAAGATTGGGAAAACCACCAAATGCTGTGATATGGAAAATGGAAAGAGTTATCAACACTGTAACTAGCCTTGGGGCTATTTTGACTTGAGTACTTCCCCAGTCTGCTCTGGAGGGGCAGATCTTGAACCTTAATAAGCTTAGGAGGAGTTTAATGAGTTTAATATGAAGCAACTCAGAGAATTTTCCTTGTTTTATGGAAAGGAATCACACTTAAAACTCCTTATGAGTTATGATATGTGGTTTGTGCTTTAGACTGGCAACTTTCAAAGGTATGTTTTCATGATTTGTTGAATTATGTGAAATAGGCAGGGACAAATTTGCAGCCTTTAATGATCTGAGATTGTCACTTTGCCAGCTCCCAGGAAAACTGCTCTCATTGCTGAACAGAAGAGCAACACTACCACTGATTACTGATCCATTAAATAATATTCACATTTGCATCATGATAGCAAAAAAAAAAAGACAAAAATAATAAAAGCAATGTAACAAAGAAAACAGAGTTGTTAATGGTCGCCCTGATCTACACACCAGGAAACAGCTGATATTTGGGTGGCTATCTCTCACTGATTTCTGTCTTGGATCAGAGTTGGCTTCTCAGGCTCTTCAGCATCCATACTATTCCAGAGCTGGACAACTAGCCTATGGGGACAATCCCAATAGATGTCCTCTTGCCATCTCTGTGATTCCACTGAGAGTCTAACATACTGAACACTGTAAAACTCATCTACTGGATTGCTCCAACCCTCCTCCAGTCCATTTTCCTTTGTGCTAAAATGCAGACAGGAGCTGACCTGAGGCAGTGAGCCACTCTCGCCAGCCCAGTCCTTCCTCTCCCAAGCAATTTTGCTGCTTCTGTCTCAGGGAGATGTGATTCCTCTTGAGTTCTAGAGTATGTTTGGGTTTTTTTTTGCACCACATAAATTAGCTAATGGTTAAACTGCGGTCTGAACAGTGTGAAAATAGTTCTGTTATGAAAAGAGGAGCCTTTGACTCCAAAGATTATCTGGGAATCTTAGACCTTGTAAGGCAAAGAAAAACAAAATAGCAGAGTGCCAACTGTATTGTTAATCCCAAACTTCATAAGGAGAGTTTCTACATGAAACAGTGAACAGGCAGGGACCACCTTTAGTGCCATGTCTCATGGGTGGTTGCACAGGTCACCACTACACTGGGTCACTATTCACAGAAAGTGAGAATGTTGCAGTGTCATGGCTGTGCTGCTGATTCAGCTCCTTATCAGCTCCTGGCTTCCAGGCTTTGATAGCTGATGTGACAAACCATAAAGAATGGAAGGTCAAACTGAGCAATGTTGTTCACTCTGACCTTCTAATGCTTCTGGCTTATTAGATCAGTTAGAGTTTCAACAGGCTGCTAAGAAGCAGAATACAGTGGCTGTAGCTGCCGTATCCTTGCCTACTCACAGGTTGCTTTCCTGAGTAGCTAACAAATGCATTCCAGTGCAAAGCTGTACATTACTTAAAAGGAAACCAGGTGACAAAATCGTGTCAAAATCACCAAATAGGTAAATATAAAATCCTACCTATCACAAAAAAAAAAAAAGGAAAAAAAAAAAAAAAGAAAAAAGCTTTTCCATCCCAAAAACTATCCCAAACAACAACAACAAAAGCTCATTGGTATAATGATTAATTTTTTTATTTTCCAAAGGGAAATGAGTGATATAAGAAAATAAGGGAATGAGAAAAGTTAGACTATAATCAGGAATAAATATACTGTCTTTGGCCATCACCCACCTCTGCCAAAATCCTGGAGTTAAGGCAGTTCAATAGTTTCCATTCTAAGGATCCATTTTAATGCTTCTTAAAATGTTGTTAAATTTGCCATTAAACCAGGACACTTTCCATACCAGTGAGTGATCTGCCAAATCTTAGAATTTTAAAGAAAAAAATATTCACAATTTACAATATTATAATTTAATTTACAATTCTTTTGTTGAATAGAATCATAGAATGTTTAGGGCTGGAAGGGACCTCCAAAGGTCATCTAGTGCAGCCCCCCTGCAGTGAGCAGGGGAATAGTTCTAGATGAACTTAAAAAAAAAAGGGATAGGATCTCAGGGTGTAAACTAAAAGAAGAAATACACTACTAACACGAACTCCCCTCAAGATTTGCTTCAAGATTTTATGGCTGCAAAGCAAAAAGCAGAAAATGTCCTGGCAGGATGTCATGTAAACTCCCATGGTAAGTTCATATGGAGCTCAATAACTACCACTGCTGTTGCTCTGTTACCTTGACTTGTAGAAAGTGATGTTGTGAATCACAAAATGCCAGTCAAACCAAAGAGCCACCCTGGTCAACAGTGTGGTTCCACAGAGCAGAGATTGTGTTTAATCAGAATGTTAAAAAAAAAAAAAGAAAAAAAAAGAAGAAAAAAAAAGAAAACAACCCAAAAAAGATGGTTTTAAAAACCTGAAATTAGCACACAAGCAAACTTTTAAGTTTGTGCATTCAACTAAGGAAATAGCAATGGACAGAATTAAGCTTTCCTTGCTAGCCTTAAGTGTTCCTCTTCATGTTATGAATCAGTCTTAAAATACAGGTGCTCTCTATTTTTTTTTTTCCTACACTATTCCCACTTTGTTCTCGTCATAGGTACAGGGGCTTCTTGGGGAACAAGTCAGGGTGATTTAACATTAAA
The DNA here is from genome assembly GCA_024611195.1 of Ceyx melanurus. Taxonomy (NCBI): domain Eukaryota; kingdom Metazoa; phylum Chordata; class Aves; order Coraciiformes; family Alcedinidae; genus Ceyx; species Ceyx melanurus. The sequence continues at coordinate 23,163 of JANHGL010005864.1, read as the reverse complement.
GGCTATCATCTGCTGGAATATAAGTAATATAAATAAGAGGCTGCTTTAAATGAAACCACAACAGGGAGAAAACAAGTTGTTTGGGTAAAAACAAGTGAATGCTAAGGTGGATGGAGGGGTTCTTCCAGAACTGTAATTCTAGGAGTGACTGCTTGTCTACTCTGATTTTTTCCCTCGTGTAGACTCAAGGTCCTCACACCATTCAAGTGAATGTTTCATAGGTTTTGAAATTTATTCCTCATTTTCTGAATGCACAACTTCAGATACCCGGGACTGGTTCACAGAAGTGCTCACAGATGCTGCTGAAATCAATGGGTCTTATGCTTTAAATGTATGAAGTACCATAAAAATGCTAAGTATCTTGGAAAATCTAGCTCTAAGCACATCATATTGAGAACCCCAAATTAGTGGACATTTTCATCAATCTTGCCATAACAGCTCAGCACTTCAGTTCCCCATCTGTAAAGTGGGTCTAATAGTACAGTCCCACTTCACAGGTTTAAAGATAAATTAATTAGTGTTTGGGAAGCACTCAGAAAACCCTAGTAGAGAATGCTATAGAAACACCCATAAAGATATTAATAATTCAATATTCTGTGCAAGGTTTGAGTGATGTGCAGTAAGGAAGGCATGGAGCCACATATTGAGTGATAAGAATAAAAAGAATATTGAACAGCTGCTCACTCGGGGAACATGGTCCATCCTATGTACTGAATGATGTATGTGTCTGTGCAGTTAAAGACTTAATATCATGCATATGTGCAATGAGCTCAAATTAAAGTTGCAAAGGCAAGCTTAATTCTGATTGTTCTGAAGTTGAGAGGGCTTAAAATTTCAAGATGAACAAACTTTCACCATAAATATAATGTGTGATCATCTCTGAATTTTCATGTTTCCCTTCTGTCCTATGTTCATGAACCCAGTGACCACTTACACAAAGTGGCCAAGTGTCCTGGTTCACTCTGGGAACAAATATATCCTTTTCCAGGGGACCTACACCAGCAACAAATCTGTCTCAAATCATCTTTGTCTCATTGCTTAGTTTCGCAGTGGCTGCTGGGTAGAAGTGAGACATTAGTGTTCAGGAGTAAGAGGTTTGTCTTTTACTTTGTGTCAGGGTTTTTTTTTTTTGTTGGTTAATGCAGCATTTGGAGAATCACATAAACTTCCATCCCAGAAATGAAGTTATTGCCAAAGCAAAAATTCCTGTATTTGCATATAAATATCCCCATTCAGCATGAGTAAATACCTTTTTCATTTATAATGAAATGACAACATCCACAACAATAAAATTCTAAGACACAGATGTTAATCTGACAGTACATACCTTTGGATGCAAATCCAGTCTTTCAGAAATTCTACCTGATCCAATTGAATAATCCTTACTAAACCTGTTCTGGATTATGACCAGATCCCTAGGGAAGATTACTTAATCACAGATGAAGAATATGTAAGACCTGTACAATAAAAAAATAGACTGTTGGCTTTTCCTGTCTTATTCAAGAATGTAGGTCTATTTTTAGCATGTCATCTATCTTTAGATCAAAGACCAAAGGTTTGGATATTTATAGTGACCTGGAACAGTCAATGAACACCGTGTTCTATCCTTTCGACCAAACCACAATCTGATTATTTCAAACCTGTCACCCACTTAAAACTTCAAGTGCTGGAAAGAATGAATGCCTGGATCTGTTCCTGGGTGACTTGGTTTAGATGATCCTGCTCTGGCAGGGGGGTTGGACTAGATGATCTTCTAAGTCCCTTCCAACCCCTAACATTCTATGTTATTTAAAACTTTTATTTGAGTGATCTCAAATGACACAAAAATATCTGCTTTTCCCCTTTATTCTCACTTTATCCTAGATTTCATAGCAAATGTAATGGGTTCCAAACTAGATGTAGCCCTACTTCAAGTTAGATTTGCTTTTTAATCTATTTCAAAGCTCATTTCAGAGAAAACTGTGTTATCCATGTTAATTTTAAATATTAAATCATACCGTTTTAAGCAAACCCTTAGTTTTATTTACATTTTTAAATGCTTTTCTGGATACAGATACTTCTCTGAGGAGAAAGCTTTATTGTTTATTTACATAACTCTCCTTTTGCCCTTTTTCTTTTCTTTTCTTTTCTTTTTTTTTTTTTCCCAGAAACATAACTTATCTACTCCAAGATTAAAATCATTCTAAACCATATAAGCTGCGAGAAACAGCTATCTTGTTGATTTTCAGAAAGTCTACAATACTCCATCTAATGTATTCAATGAATTATTTATTTCTTAAAGAGATATAATAAATCTTTACCTACTGTATTTGATGATTTTTATAGTAGGAATAATAAGTAACATGATTTGAGTGTGATTGGAACCAGCTACTGGGAGGGGGAAGGGAGGTCAATTTAAACTATTTGCTGAGCATGTTGAAAGAGAGTACATCTGTAAACAGACTGGACATTGCTACTTAAAATTTCCAGGGGAAGAAAAATCAGATATTTTTCCATTGAAATTAAAGAGCAGGAATGATTCAAATACTTCTATTTTGAAGGAGCAGCTTAGGTGCAAAAGCACAATAGTGCTGTTCAGTGCCATTGTTCTCAGTTACGTTGGAGTGAATCCAAAGTAATTCCATTGATTTCAGTGGACTTTCATTGGGCTAAATGAGAATAGAATCTGACTCCATGTTTGCTGGGGGTAAGGGGAGTGACAAGAATATAAATAACCCCAGATAAGTATTTGAAATACAAATACTCTGCAAGATGGTTTCTATCTTTTAAGACTGATTGTATATCACATCATAAAAGTTCTGAATAAATCCTCTTTCATTTACTTGTTACACGTTAAAACAAAACAAAACCAAATGTAAGCACTGTTGTCTGGATGTGGGGGTGGGGACATTTTTGATGCTGTTTGATATTCTAAATCTCATGTCCTCAAGCATCCATCAGGGAATCTCAAGAGTACCTCAGATGTACACTATCCTACAACAGATCTCAGAAGTTTTAGGTTAGTCTTATTTTTTCTTCACAGCTAGTAAGCAGAGTTCTTGAGTCCTCTGTCACACTGCTGTGTGTCTGTGCAGTTATTAACAGCTGAATAAACAAGAGCATGATCACCAAGCCCTTTCATATTAGTGTTTTCCAAGATATTAAAAAGAAACTTGCAGAACATTTATGGGTAATACAGGTATTTCAGAGGTTTACAATCCTTCCCTTCACTTCCCTTCATTTCCCTTCATATTAAGATGTGATGGAGACTCTAGAGCAAGCAGAGTTTCAGTTTTTAATGCAATGCTTCTGCATTAAAAGCATTCTGCTTCTGTGGGTGGGTGTATTTTGCACAGATTCCTTGCATTGGGATCTTGCTCTGGCTAGAATCAGCAGCAAAGCTCAAACTGTGCCAGATCTCTATTTATCTGTATGAATTATCCATTCACACTGGACGTCTTACAGGTATGTTCAGACCCACAGTCTTTAAATTGCATTGAGGTCTGGTTCTTCCAGATCACTGGTGCTATATAAATGTATATTATCAATACTTTAGTCATCAAAACACCTGACCTTCAGAATATGCTGTTAAACTGCATACATATTGATTTAAGTAATTTCAGTTTATATGCTTAAATATGTCCTCTGTAAAATTCTACTCCAATATCTAGATTACATGACTAGATTGCAGATTCTGTTTTCATTTTTAGAAACAGCTTACCTTAATATTCCTGTTAGTCAATGGCTTTTGACTGGTAACAAGGCACAGTGCTAATACACCTCAAGAGATTAAATCTTGTTTCACTTTTTTTTCTTTAAAACATTTTGTTCTTTCTCCTCTCTTTTGCACCAGAGTTTTTGCAACTATCTAGTTTATACTTGTGCTGCTGCTACTCTGAAAAGCTTTTCTTTAACAACACAAGTGAACTGAGCATAAATGTAATTCTAAACCTTGGCTGACATAACTCCATAAATCAAAGCCTTTATCTGCCAGTCATACACTTAGCAAAACAAACAGTGTACCAACCTATTGGACATTCCCCTCAAATATAGCTAAATAGATACTGATGCCATGAAGCCAGGTTATTTCAGGACTGAATTTGACCTCAACAGATGCAGGTATGCACTCTGGGGTGGCAGAACATGCATGCTGCACCTCTCTTGTCAGCTTAGGTGGGAAGGAGTAGTTTGCAGTTAGTGAGGTCTCCAACAAATTGTTGCTTAGGAGCAAACAAGAGCATTCTGGATGCAAATTCCCCACCCCTTCCCTCAATGCTCTCCACCAGTTCCCTCCATCTGGAGTAAAGGATTGACATCTATGAAGACATCATAGTAAAAAAGGTAAAAGGGTCAGTGTAATCTACCTGTGACCACTAGGCAGCCTCTTTAGAGGATTTAGAAGAAGATGGGGCAAAATAAAGCAGGGATTTTGAATCTATAATCTCTGCCACATCAATTGGAAGACTTGGGAAAAGCCAAAGGTCACAAAATCCGTCCCAAAGGAGTTCTTATCTGTGTGATGAGAAACATGTTCCTATAGCCTCACAGCTATCACATCCAGCATGCATTCTAGATCCTTAGTTTTGACATGAGATATAGAATGTATTTGCAGTTTGAAAAAGAAAATAAAAAGGCCCTTCTTATTCAAACATAGCTCATTCAGATGACCTACAGCTTAACTGTGGGTCTTTTGCCTTTATTAAACTGGAGTTTTCAGGGAATCATTCTGAAATAAGACATGAAAGCTTTTTTTTTCTGCTCATTTTTTGGTCTTTTGGGTTAAATTTCCATCTTGGTTTCTCAAATATGGTATAGGTTAGGGACCAGGAGTCTTACTTTGTTCAATATATAGAAAATCTAACAGCATTAGTTCTGCCATAGTTTTGTAGCCAACAGTGTTTTCTCATGGCACCAAGGAAATGTTTTCCACCTTAACATCAGGTGATTGAACTTGGCAGTATCTGCTAAATCAGCCTTTAAGCTTCATGCTGTTCTTTTTAAATTAAAACTTTCACCTATTTATTCCTGGTTTTACTGTACTGTGACGGGTTGCTAAATTAGCAGTAAAAAAGATTTCCTTAGAAATAAGTAAAAGAAACTCTTTCTAATTCAGCTTCACATGCATGTTTCTCTTAGATTAGATTATGTTCTTTGATATTAAAGAGGTACCTGCTAATAAATAGCATCTGCATATCAGCATTGCTATAGGAATGCTGGGTCCCATTAAAATATTAACTTTTTAAAGGGGTGATGCAAAACTGGAGCAGGTTCAGAAGAAAGCTGCAGGAATGATTGGAAGCTTGGAACCTACAAACATACCCCTTACAGTGACAGCCCAAGGACCTTAATCTACTTAGTCATTTAAAAGATAAAGAAGCAAGAAAGTTCTTTAAAAAAAAAAAAAAAAAGAAAAAGAAGAAGAAAAAGAAGAAAATAGAACCCATATAACTTGATCCAACGGCAGGTCAAAGTCAGCAGTTTTCAAATGGGAAACTTTTGAGAACAGAGAGCAATTAACCATTGGAAAAGGCCGCCAAAGGATGCAATCAATCAATTTTATATACATCAAATCAAACCTGCATGTTTTTTTGAAGGTACACTGCAGTTTTACCACCAGCTGTGGCTAGAGGCAGAAATTGTTGTGACAACTCCTGCAATGTGTGTTATGCAGGGAGGCAGAGTACACAATCATAACTGTCTGGGCTGAGAAGCTGTGATTCATGTCCAAGTGCAAGCATGAGGCATTCTTTCAGCAGTGTCTCTACATTTATATTAAGTGGTGTCCAGGTCATTACAATCCTTCAAAAAGAATAACAAGTCTCTAGTTATTCACAGACTGCTCCTTTTCTTTCAGTGTATAGAACACAGAATCAAATTACCACTACTTTTTCTTGGTGGGAGGGGTAAACTTTAAACAACTCATAGAGGATCTGTAGGGAAAAAAAAAAAAGAAAAAGAAAAAAGCTGTCATATGATCAGCTTCCTCTGTGCCTTCCAGCAGCTACACAAGGATATTTGTCTTGGTCTGTTCAGGGCAGCTTCAATAGAGAAAAGGCAACTGAGGAGAAGAGAAGAGAAAAGAGAAGAGAAGAGAAGAGAAGAGAAGAGAAGAGAAGAGAAGAGAAGAGAAGAGAAGAGAA
>JANHGL010005864.1:0-10747 GCA_024611195.1 Ceyx melanurus | reverse complement strand
GGGTGACTTGGTCTAGGTGCCCCTGCTCTGGCAGGGGGGTTGGACTAGATGATCTTTCTAGCTCCCTTCCAACCCCTAACGTTCTATGATTCTATGAACTGTACCTCAGGATCAAGGATAGAAGGGAATAATTTCTTTTTCCTCTCTTATATTGAACCTGGAAATCAATGGGAAGCGAAGCAGAATCAATTTTAATTGATCAGTTATGTTTTTAAATAATTGGCATTTACTCGGGGCTCTTGACAAAGTAACAACTTGTGTCTGGGGTTTGGCATTTTCCAGAGCTTTTTTCGGAGCACATCACAGCTGCTGTGATGCAGGAGATGGCCCCATGTTATGCATCACAGGTCCCCACACACCCCTGCTGCTGCAAATGAAAGACAGGTAGGAACAGTGCGCTGAAGCACCAGGGTGTGTTTTAGAAGTGTGCTCTGCTCCATGTAAAGCAGTGGTCAGGCTTCAGATGATGTAGGTTTTGTTCCTTTGATCTTCTGCTGCTAATTCTAACCTGTAATGAAGCCAGCCTAGCTGCAGCACCAGAGCTGGTATGAATGCTGTGCTGTAAAATACTGACCCTGTAGTTTATCTCACATGATCTACATTTTTTCTACTAAAGGGCTCACCAACATCACTGGCAAGAGCCATGGAATCATATACTTTATTAATAAAATATGGACCAAATAGCAGTGAATGTATGTATGTGTTCTGCTAAGACCAGTAGATATATTGATGAACATTTGCATTCTGTAATCCTCTTCTTGGGGCTTCTTTGGGATGGATTTGAACACGGGTACAGCTGTCCCATTCCTGGCCCTGTGAATATAATTGTTATTGAGATGTTTATTCAGTATTGAGGCAGATAAAACTGCTGGTACATTTTCAAATATCATGTTAGGTGACCTGCACACCAACAGGTAATCAGCACCAATCTCAACCTTCTGAGACAGGATTATGATCTTCTTGGCTGTCAGTGCTGCACACTTTCTGTGCATGTCTCTGTGCAGTTTCCTTTAGGCTTATTGTCACAGGCAGCTGGGACTTCTAAAATGATCTGCCTAAGATCTTTCTAGAATCCATTCTTTCATCACTCTTGATTTCCCAACTTTGAAATAGGTAGAAGACTATTTGAAATAGTTAGAAGACCTTTGCTATAGAGAATTAGTGTGACACAAACATATTACGGGTTGTGAGGTGCTCAAGTTATCTGTCTCTGACCTATTGCTGGCAGCATGTAGTCTTTGGGACTCCCACATGGTTACCTTTTGGAGAGGACAAAGAAGAGTACCCACAGAGGGCCTGAGCTGAGACTGCTGGGATAAAACTCAAATGCTTCCTAGCTACCTATGTGCCAGGGTATGGAAAAGCATATACCTGAGACAGGTAATGTTGGTAAGAAAGTATTCCAAATCCTGTGTTTTGAAAAGTGATTCTTAATTGACTTTCTGATAGTGCACCTGAATTTCTTGTTGTTTGGTACTTGCTATACATGCCAATTTTTTATTGTGCAAATATGACAGAAGTACATTGATCAACTGTCCTAAGTGCTTAATCAAACTCTATTATCCTGCTAACCATCAACTAGCTAACAGAAAGTTGCTGCCTCAAAATGGTACTAACTATGGATCAGTCCTGAATAAAGAAATTAATCAATCATTCATACCCTTTTTATTGGGTTTGATAGAAACCTCCACTCCTGGAACCAAAATGTTTTCATGCTTTGCTGTTAAGTTTCATTGTAGTTTTGTCTACTTTTATGTAAAGTATACTGATTTATTAGAAAGCTCACTCCACAGTAAATGGATAATTGCATGCTGTTGAAAGAATGAGTTTCATTGATCTAGTCAATGACCACAGACATTACTGGAGTAAACCTCTTAACAGTGTTGGGGCGTATTTTGGCCACAATCAATTTTTGTGAATCTTCCCTTGTGGTTTTTTTTTGTTTTATTTGGCACTATCTGCATTGATCTAAAGCTGGAGAAGATTTAATGCATAAAATTTATCTTGTCAGAAAGTTTCATTACTTTTCAGTCAATGCAAACTTCTCGTTCTTTATTATAGATTAAAAATCTGCTGTGATAATTTGTGCAAGTAACTTGTGGGTACCTGTTGCATCAGTATTCATGTGCCACAGACAGAAAAAGGATTGTGTTCAGAGAGCTGTGCTTCAAATATATTAGTTGTACTTGCTGATGCTGAACAGAATGTTTTGTAATATCTAGCATGAGGAAGATGCCAAATGTAAAGACTCACTTCTCTTCTTGCTTCTGTTGTTTTAATTTATAGAGTAGACAAAACATCATGGGTACAGTTTAAAGTGAATTAACTATGTGCACATTAGAAAAGCTAGTTAAGGCCACAAATTCAGGGAACTTCAAACCTCTGACTGGTCTCACAATGGATAAAAACCAGTCCTGAAATTCTGCTTTTGTCAAATGGCATAAGTTTCAAATTAAGTATATTCTTTAGATTATTTCAGGAACAGAGACTGATTCTTCCCTCCCCTGTCAGCACATAAGTGGTTCAACACAAATGCAGCCATTTTAGTATTAAATTCAATTGGTTTACTGACAGTATGAACCCAAAGGTGATCCATAGTAAGACAGGAACATCAGAAAATTTCTTAAATTTTCTAAGACAATTGAGTGCTAACATTATAAGGTGGGTCATCAGAAAGTTTTAACTGTATTTAATGATTAGAAATCTGAGCAGAGAATTGCAGTTTCATTTTAAACTAAAAGACTATTAATACTAATGTTGTTTTTAAAAGAGAAAGACAAATCTGTGTGTTTCAGATGAGATGCTTAAGTTAACACCACCTCCAGGAAGATTTGCCCTCAGTGTGGAAGTCTAATTTGCAGGTGAGCTCTGGGAATTTTACATATATAATATCTGAAATACTGTTGCTGATGTACTAGACATACTTTCTGAGTTCCTCAATTTCATTTATGTTGCATATGTATAAAGTGAATTAATAAGAATTAATAACTGTTGAATAAACATTAGTCATAGTCTGATAGAAATTGGAATATAATTTTTAAATCAAATGCACATTCTCTAGTTTGTGCTTGTTTCACTTCTGGTGGTAGCTGTTTCTCATCTCATGATTCTTGTCTGGTGATTGCATTTGCATGAATTTTATTCCTGGGGGGAAAAAAAAACCCAAAACCAATCGTATTTAGGAATTATAAAAATCTGTTTTTATAGAACACAAATTCAGAAATATCTTTCATCAGACATTCAGTGCTTGATCTCTATATTTTTAAGGTGCCAGAAAGAGGAAATATTTGCCAGAATTTCGTTCCAAGATTTAGTTAAATGCACTAATATCTAAAGACAATTATTTAGTAGCATGAAAAGTTTTAAATGTCTTTCCTGAGTAGTGTAAATTACAACTATTTCTGGAGATAATTGCTGCCATCTTATTTTATTCTGATTTGTGGGCTGACTCTGAAGGTGAGCGTCAGTCTAGCATGGTTGCTTGTTTTCAAAACAAAACCAATTTATTTCAAGAACCTAAACCCTTTAAACAGAGGCATGATGATTGCAATGCAATTGGTCGATGTTGAAAGTCCTTATGAGAAGATGGGTTATATGGCTGGAAGGTTTCAGAAGGGGAAATTCAGCCCTCTCTGCAGGACTGCAGTGCTTTGCACCACCAGAATCACTCTAAACTGATGTGGGCCCTTTTATGGGGCTCATGTCTGAGATGGAGCTGTTGAGCTGCTGACTCTCAAGCCCTAATCCTGTCTACACTGGCACAAAAGGAGATCTATTTGCTTCTCTGTGTTTACAGTGGTGAAAGCAAAGTTCTGAGAAAAACTTAAAATATTTTTATGATTTAAATTATTTTTTCTGCATAAAGGAGAGTGAGCAGAAAAAAGCAGTGCTCTAACTTTCTTATATTCTAAAAGTGGAATTAATAGATAAGTCATTGAATGGTGTTCTAGGTATCTATAGATATGTGATAATTAAAGGAGTTGCAAGTACCCATTCAATGGGAGTGGACTTTACACAAAATTTGATAGTGGATGAGTTAATTTCCCTGGTGACCTAAGTGAGATAGGATAGTTTTATCTTTTTCAGAAAATTAAGGGTAAATTATCTGGTTCAATAATTCTTCCTAACTACATTTAGATAAGCATTTTGTGAGTTTATTAAGTTGTTTATTTGTTTTAATAATAGTAGTGATCTAATAAAGATAAGAATTTAGATGGAAGTCAACAAAACTTCTCATTATGCAGCTGGCTCATTTCAAGCAGTAAAAATGAATTAAATGATAAAATGCACTCTCTTGTTTGGTTAAGAGAATAAAATTAGTCATTGTGGAAGAGAAATGTTTCAAATTGTAAGAAGCAGCTTTCATTCTCTGTGCAAAGATAGTGAATAAACAACATTTCATTGCACTACTGTGTTATCTTTAAAGGAAGAGACAACTGGAAAGGGCAAATATTTCATAAGCAAGACCATATATGACATGTAATGAAAGAAGCACAGTCTACTTTTGGGAAAAGATATTAGTTAGCATAGTTGCAGTGTTATTCAGGGTACCAATTTATCTTTCTGCAGCAAGATATCTGTAATTTCACAGAGTAGAAAAGGGAGAATTTTCCACCCTGCTTTTGAATTCTGTATAGAATAAATATGTGTTCATTAGCTTGGATCTGTATGCATACACAGCAAACTCTGAAGCCTGATTGTTGAAGAGGAAGAGATTAGTCTGTGTCTATTAAACAGTGAAGTCCTCTAAGTGCTTTTATGTTCTTGTATGTTGAAAACTCAATATGTTCTTGTATATGTAATCTGCAGTGTGGTGTATCATCAAAAGAAAAGCTACTGAGTTTGTGCAGGCCTGGGTAGTAATTGATTTTTTCCAAGGTACTTGCCTGGGTGCAGTATTGAATATTTTGAGGGCAAGATCAGATCATAGTGTTGTAGAATAAGTCCCTGCAAATATGGTAGTGATAATAGGAGCACACGTGGCTACCAGATTTTGAATGCTGGCATTTTAAATCAATGACCTTTCTGGGATATCGAGATAAATTTGGTTGATAGAGGGGTCTGGGAAAACAATTGTGTGAGAAAACAAAAAGGCCTTAGTGCTGGCTTTCATCTTAAAACAAACACTGGGATAGCTATCAAGAGTCAACCCGTGATCCCCTAGCCTCACTAGAGAGTGAGCTGCTTTTGGAGCCATGCTAGGCTTCCAGTGCCTGCTGTGTCTCTGCAGGATTACCCACTGTGAACCATCCACTGGGACCCAGCATTGTAAACACTAAAAATACTCTATAAAGATTTGACATTTTATGCAAATGTGAACCTTTGAACTGAGCAGATGACATATGAAAAGATGTTGAGATCTGGGTTTCTTCAGCTTGGAGAAGAGATGGATTAAGAGAGATCCATTTTCTGTCTTCATTTCTGATGTAGAGGAGATGAAACCAGACTCTTCTTGCAGTGCAGAGCAGAAGAAAAAGAGGCAGTGGACCCAAGTTGAGACATGCAAATTCCTCTGAAGAAGAGGGATTCTCCATAAGGAGGTCAATTAGCACGGGAATAGGTTGCCCAGAAAAGCTGTGCAACCTCCATCCTTGGAGATATTAAAAACTCAGCTGGATGAGACCATAAGAATCCTGATTTAGCTTTGAATTTAGCCCTGTTTTGAGGTGTGGTTGTACCCCATGGCATCCTAGTATCCTTTCCAACATAAGCTACTTTATAATTAAAAACAAGCAGATAAAAAAGAAAAGAAAAAAAAAAAGAAAATTGAAAGTAAGTGCAGACATCTTTGCACAGCCAGTTGAATGCTTCCAAAAGAGGGGATGCATTCATACCTACACTTCATGCTCTTTGGAGAAGGAAATAATTTTTCAGTTGGGTTTGGAGAGCATCAGTAGCAGTGGAATTTCTATCCTTGGCTAGGGCTATTCTGAGCTTTAGCAATACAAATACCAGAGAAGAAAGAAGGATTAATTAGATTAAAAAAAAATGAGAATAAAGTTTAACAAATACCTAAACTGTAGGATTGTGATAATAAGATTAGAGATTCTACTGAAGTTATACCCTAAGATGTTGCTTTTTCAGAGACTTGGTCAATGCTGTAATGAGTCTGTGACTGTCAGATAAGGAGAACAAATATGCTGACTGGACTGTGACAGGCAGTTTAGATGTCTGGTGATGTGATTTGGCATCTTCTTTGTGACTATGGTAGTGTAGATGGCTTTGATCAAAGCCTATGGCCCTCCCATGCTTCTTTACAGGCAGTGTGGCTTGTCCCAGCTAAAATTTGGTCACTCCTGGAGTAAGGGAATGCTTAATATGGAAACAAAACTACAGCCAAGTATTATCCCTCTCACCATCAAAAAAAAAATCCCTGCCTGAGGAGAAGTGACAGATGGCTTACCATGTGTAGCCCTGTAATTCACAACCTGCTTTATGTGGATCTCCTGGACGTTGCTTTCTTTACCTCATTTCCATTTCCATTCCCACTCCCACCATCCCTTGGGCCTTTGCCATCACTCTCCCACTCTTTTCCTATTTGTGTATCGTTGTCTCTCTCCCACAGCACTGCTGCTGCTCCCTTCCTGCTCCTCTTCTTGTAATCAGAAGCTGAACTGCATGTCTGGGGAGATGTCTGCCAGCATGTGGTGGTGGGGGAAGCCACTGCGGTGCTGCTCCAGTTTATCAATTTTCTTTAGGTATCTCAGCTGGGAATTGCTCTTGTAGCCTGTTATGATTTGCTGTGTGGATGCTTTTCACCCCAAAACATTCTTTTGTTCAGCTGTTGAGAGAAATGTGTAAAATATTTGCTTCATGTATAAAACACTCCATGTAGTTTTATTCAGCTCCCTAGCTGTGATTAATTTTAATTATTGCAGTGCATATGTATATGTACTGGCCATATGTACAGTCAGAGAGTTTGCATACATTTTAGAGGAGGGAATCACTTTTGGATAAACACAAAATCCTCCTGAACCTATATCCAAATATGAAACTTTTTAAAGTTCTGTAAAACTTGATGAATTCTCACAGCATTTAGTTGCAATGGAGGTCAGGAGTACTGAAGATGAAACACCAGAGAAATGATTCATGTGATGTGAAAAACTTTGGTCTTTTGAAAGCCTCCTGATTAACTTTTGCCTTAAGTAGCCCATGATTTATATTGCTCTAGTTGCTAAATGGTTATTTGTTTTTATTTCTAGATGAGGACTACATATCAGGGGGAACTGCTCAAAATGGGTAAATTTCTTAACAATTTTAATCAGAATAAAACCTAATTTTAATAAAATTAATACAATCTTAAAAAAAAACCAAACCAAAACCAATAAAACAAACCAACAAATCTGACATAAATAACTAGTTTTAATTTCCTTTTTTTTAAACATTTCTGCTCAAGGAAAAGCTTGGGTTTAGTTAATGATTAAGTTTAACTTCTTGCTATAGAGAGGAAATAGCCTTTATAGTATTTTTGTGGGTTTTTGGGTGTGGGATGGTCTGCTTGCTTGGCTAATCATGAATATGAATTCCATATTTAGGGACCATCTCTGGGGTAAAGCCCAGGCTAAATTTACAGGGGAGATATATTTGGTGTGAAAAAATTTCTCTCAGCTTTGCTGTGTGGGTTGATCTACTGATCAGCTGGATTATTCAAAAGAAGAAGATGTACATACTGAGGAGTGAGACATTTGAAAATGGCTAAAATTACTTTTTGAAAATGTGTATGTAAAGAGAGAGAAAAAGGAAATAACAAAGTACAGTGGGACTTGTAAAAAAGAAATGGAGATAAGTGAGACTAAGTAAGATAAGGAAGGTCAGACCGTGGCTTGAAGCAAGGGACAAGCTTTAAAAGGGAATTCTACTGAAAAGTAAGATGAGAAGGAGTGTTTGAAAGCAAAGAGTTAGAGAACATGGGAAAATGATTTCTACTTGCACCAGCAGAATCACTTTCTGGATGTTTTTTACTGGGAAAGCATAATTTTGTTTGTGAAAATCATGGTTTATGATGAGTCAGTGGCAACACGAGGTCCACTAATGCAGAAAGCAGTTAAAATTTATTAATTTTAATTTTAATTATAAAAATGGGTCCTGTTGAAATGTGATTCAAGGGATAGTCCCCATTCTGGCAGCTAGGTAGAATAAATTGGGTCTGGCTATCAAGGACCTAGGATTTCCAGGGGGAAACAAGTACTGATACCATCAGTAAAATTTCAGGAACAATCTGTGGAAGATTCTTCTTGAATTAAAAAAGAAATTCTTCTTGATTAAAAAAAAAACCAAAACAAAACAAACCCAAGAGCTGTGTGTCAGCTATTTTGAAAAAAAGCTGTATTTCAGGTTACATATTTGCAGCAGAAATTGGGGATTATAAGCATTCAGTGCCACCGTGGAGATAAAAGTCTAAAGGACTTAAGTTGTCTATGTAAAACCAGTAGCCACCATTTAATTAAAAAAACCCAACATAGATTGTGACTGCTGGTGTTTTTCTTGGCTAAATGATGTTTTATTTTCAACTTTATTTTTAGTACATGGCCCTAATATCACACCTAATACTGCTGTAGTAATGTGTTTCTTGGGAAATTTGTTCCTGCAACTTGGTCAGAGTAAACTAGCAAGAAATTTTAGTGCATATAAATGAAGAGACAGAATGTGTCTTTTTTGGTAAATGTTTTAATAAAGGTGGGTTAATTGGAAAGCATTTTTATCTGCTGTTTAGTGGTGAACTACAAAACATTAATATTTGCTGTCAGTTTTTGAACTGAAATAATTCCAAGTCATTAAGTATTCTACCAGGTAACAACACTTAAAGAACAAAACAAAACATAAAAAAACCCCAAACAGAACAAAACAAAACAACAAACAAACAGAAGAACAAAAAAAGATCTCACACAATTTATTGAAAGTGATTCTGTACCAGGAACTGTTTATTTAAATACATGACATAAAAATAATCCTCCTCTTTGAACAACAGGAAGGATTCATCCCTAGGAATGTTTGCTAGGACTGTCCATGTGTAGAAATTCGTCACAAAAGAGATCAATAAGTGGGCAGTCCTTGAAAAGTAAATTACCTGTGGGGAGCTGGCAAGTTGTCATTGTAGTGGAAGTATCTCAGTAGAAAAAGGTATCTGTCTCTCTATTCATTAGAAAGGAAAATGAAGAGGGATGGAGGGAATGAGGAGGGTGGATTGACTAATATAAAGAATAACTGTGGGGGGTTAACTCTTCCTGTTTGTGCTGTCAGAACTCATGCTTTGAGTTAATTGATGTCTTTGGGGACCCTAGAAGGAGGTAACAAATTGTCTCCTCGTTGTACCAAATTCACTGACTCAACAAAGTGGTCTGTTCAAATGCAGAGGAAAACATTAAATGGAGCTAAAAGATATATCTGCATTTGTATCAAAGGCAGTGCATTAGAAATTGAGTAAATGTTGAGAGCAGTGAAGTGGCAAAAATTGTTCATATTATTCCAAAGAGTTATATAGGAATACAACAAAGGAAAAAAGAAAAAGTCTAGCCAATAAAGAAATAGTGAGACCCCCCCACTCAAAGCCCATTTAAGAAGAACAGGGTTTGTTGCATTAATTTCTGTCAGCCTGAGATGGGGGTCTAAATTGTTAAGTGGAAGAAGACCCCTTACACCTCATGAGTGAGACATTCTGGGCAGTGAAATCTGTAGCAAATACATATAGCAAATCCTCTGAAAATGAAGCAGATCCAAGAAATTAATTATTTTTTTCTTGATCTTGTATTTTGTTTACAGTAGGGAAAGACAGGGCAGCATATACAGGTAGAAAGGAATCAAAATAATGTCTATGAAACCTAGGGGAATTTAACTTATTGGAAGCAGCAAGGTTTATAAATTTTATCTGGGGTTTCAAATAATTTATTTTTTAACTATTTAATAAATTATTTTAAAATTTCATTCCTAGCTTCGCTGGAGTCTGTGTGTGTGAAACTGCACAAGCAATAAACCACTTTATGGCTGTCATGCAGTAAAAGTCCCTGCTTTTTGCAGAGGGGTTGGACTAAATGACCTTTGGAGATCCCTTTCAACACAATACATTCTGATTCTACAAAAAGTCCACTAGTCCTACACAAATTTAGTGTTTGGTGAAATACAGCCTGTGGAGAGCAGGAAATCCCAAAGACAATGCAACTTCACATCCACAGAACTGTGTTTTGTAGCTGTATTTTGTTTTCAATTGTGAACCTGTTTTCCCCTTTTCTTGTACTTAAAAAAGGCTGCATTGTCCTGTGCAAAGTTGTCTAATATACTTCTGTCATGACACATACACTTGATTTAGAAAATCTCAGATGTCTAAAGTGTGGAGAAGCTGTAAGTGACCCAGATGCCCACAGTGGCAGGTGGTGACTGAGGTATCTCTGGTAGGATGGAAGAACAGGTGGCAGTGGTCTGGAGAAGAGGTGGCAACATGAACATTACAAAGGTCAATAAATGGAACTAATTCTCAGGTTCTCCAGACATTGTCCAAAACATGATGTCGATTTCTGAAACTTGAACAATATGACAGAAAAAATACTGTTCTTCAGCAGTAACTTTCTTATACAGTGACTCTGTCCTTGCTCTTCACATGCTCTTTTGGCTCTCAGTGTGCCTTTTCCAGCTTCTTCAACAAGTAAGACTGAGGAGGGACCTCATCAATGTCTATAAATATGTTAAGGGTGAGTGTAGAGAGGATGGAGCCAGACTCTGCTCAATGTCATCCAATGACAGGATGAGAGGCAAT
>JANHGL010005862.1:0-36824 GCA_024611195.1 Ceyx melanurus | reverse complement strand
TTATTACATTTTTTTTTTTTTTTTTTTTTTTTTTAAGAAAAAATTTAAATCTTTAAGCTCCAAAACATGGAGCCTAATTTAAGGGGATCAGCCCCGAGCCTGAGGCAGAACACAGGTTCTAAAGCAGGAGCTTTGTGGATAGTGCATCAGAATTTCCCTGTGCCCTGAAGTTCCTGCAATTGGGCCTAATTGCTCACTGATGGCATATTTTAATTAACTTTGAGCCTTCCTAAGTGAAGAGTAACAATAAATGGTGTACAGTGAAGTTAAACTGCATTTAGTGACTAAGCAGGAATCTTTCAGCTTTCAATGGAAACCTTGTGTCCCATTAGTAACATGATTAATGGTGAAGTGTTTTTCATTTGCAGCTGTAACCATGGGCAATAGAGAGACCTCAACTGATGGCTGAAAACTTTTCTGCTTGTGTTTGAACATTCAGATCATTCACGCACAGCTCACAGCTTTGCTCACCAAGTCCACATGTGTTTTGGTGCCTGATACTGCTCATGTGGGTCAAAGTTGACACCATGATGGCCCCTGAAACACCACATCTTGACCTCGTGGCTTTTTCCCGCACTCTGTGATTCTCAAGCATCATTTAATTTGCGTGGCATGAGCTAGAGCTGATGCAAAATACATGTTGTGTAAATACAGATATAATGTTTCTGGCAATTGCAGCCTTCCTGGAATTAATGCTCCTGGAGGCAACACTTCCGAGGACTGTTGTGAGGAGCTATATAAAAACTAGGCATTTTTAGAATACCATCTTGTTGCTACATCATGTTTGACCAAATGCCATTTGAAATCAAAGGGAGCCTGTAAGTGCTTTGGAATAGGCCATAATGGGAATAATTTTCTGCTGAATTTAAAGCACACATTTCTAATTGCAGCTGATGAGGGAAATCAAATTATTAGTCAATTTATTTGTGCATATTAGCATTTTGTCAACCATTTCTTGTATTTGCTTTGGAATTAGTCTATCTGAAAGCCTATCAGCCTATGGCAAGCTTAGCAAAAACTGTTAGGCACAACCTTTTATCTGCCTGCCCTTCATACAACTTGTAGTGGCTTTTCTCCTCTCTGACTAGCACATCTCTGTTCTGCAAAGCAGGGTGGTCACACAAGGTGAAAGCAGAACTAGCCAGCAGGAAGCCTGACACATCTCAACCAATGGTGGAATATGACAGACAAGTGACCTGAATTTTGCCAGGTACTTTGTTATTTTTCCCTTGGTCACAACTATGAAGGAGAGAAAATGGCTTCTGGTTTATACCAGTGGTGCTGTGCTGCAAGTTTTTTATCTTTCCAACTCACTCAGTGGAACATCACATGGAGCTAACCTGGCTCGTTGGTCAGCTTCAGGAAAGGGCAGCTAAGCCACATCTTGAGTGTCCAGGTTCCAAAGCAATTACACGAGAAACACCAACTTTGTTCAAGATGCTCTTCAAGTTACCCCTCAGCTCATGCTATAGAAGCACTGAAGCGCAAAGAACAAATGGTGATGTTTGCTCACAGGTGGCCTTCAGGGGCTAGTGACACCAACTTTACATCATGTCCTGCTCAGTTGGGTGCTATATGAATGCACAGACAGTGACCATTCCCAGCTTTGCTGAGCCTATGAGCCATTCAAACCTTGTTAATGAGATGATGAGCTGGGTCCTTCAGATTGTTGATATGCATGAAGAGCAAAGGAACCTGAGCAGGTAAGGATGAGCTGGAGAAGCTGCAGTTGGGGCTCTGCTGCTGTTCCTGGGGCTGGTTCAGCCCCAGCATAACCTGAAACATTTGCAGTGCCACTTCTGCGAGGCACCAGGAGATGACATTCGAGCTGCTTATAAGTGTGCAGCCCACCTCCCATTGTGGCTGGGCGTGAGGCAGGGACAAGGAGCAGAACCTTGCTGGGTGGGTTCTGTCTCTCTATTCATTTCAATAGTTCCTACAGGACAAGAGTAAGACAAAAACAAATATAATGAGAAGGCTGTCTGCTAAGATGATGTAACTAGATGAAACTGCAGTTTTCACCTCAACAAATGCAAAAGCTTAATTAAATGGTACAGCCACACCAAAGACAGTGCTGGACCCAGCACTTTAAGCCCAGTTTGGTGGAATAAATTTCCATGTTTGGTGCTGGAGGTCAGACATGCCTGCCTGCCATGGGTGGGTGGTTAGGACACACTGCAGAGAAGACAGCCTGTTCTACATGCACATGTGGTAACTTAGTTTTTTAGTACCCCTGAAATATTTGTTTTCCAAGTGAAAACACAGCAGTCTAAATGGAAAATTTCCTGTTGGGTGTCGGGTTAAGAACCAAATGTCTACCTATTGTTCATCTCTCTCCTCTCACTGATCCTTGGATGAAGGATTCCACCTAAGGGAGCAAATATTACTGAGAGTAATCCCAGCCCTTCCTGTAGTCCATTACCTAAATTTGCACCAGAAATACTTCTAGTTTAATATGTGCAAGTGTTTGCAGGAATAACCCACACTAATAGAAAGGTACAGCCTCCCAGAGAGCAGCTAAGGAAGCATAAACCTTAAGCTGTTTTACACATTGTCTTAAAATGGTATGCATTTTCATTGTCTTTTAAACTCACGAATGAAGAATCTGAAAATCAAAATGCAGTCTGAAAGATAAGTATGTTATATTTTGCACCTTTCTCTCTGGGCAATGCACATAGACTTTTTGTGGAATATAGTTGCTCTTATTTACTGGAAAACTCACAACCACACTGAGACAAGTGAAGCTTAGTCCTCATAGGTGTTATATCTAAGGCAAGATATACCAAGAGGTGTTATACCAAGGCAGATATTTAATCTCTCTATTCACTTCCTTTGCACAGTAGTGGATAACTGGTATTTCTGAGACTGCAGCAGTGGCTCATCAATGAATGGCAGCTCATGCACCCCACAATCTGCGTAAGACCTACACAAGTCTAACAAGAACTTGCTTCACAGCATCCCAACACCACGCAACTCCCCTGTGAAGCACTCTTGTGTGCCACTGGAGCCTGGCTCATGTCCCCCCAGAGCTGAGCAACTCCTATGCAATTCCTAACACTTTGCTCTACCACTGATTTATCTGGGAGAGGTAGGAGGGGAAGACATAGTTAAAAGAAATCCTTGTGCATCTTTTGGCTTTCCCCCATCTAATCTGTGCCTTGGTGATGCTTTCCTGTCTGAGTCAGCAAAAACAGCACAGGCCCTGGTTCAGGTATTTGAGTAAAATGGGTCTAGCTCTCCTGGCCAAAAAGCAGACTATTAACTGGTATGCTATTTTTTGAAAGGAAGAAGGGAAATAAGATCAATAAATCCAGTCTCTGAAGAGCTGTCAATACCATTAGCTACAGTGAGAAACTACTGCTAATTCACTATTGGCACCCAAATGGAGTAGTCTGTGCCTCAAACTAGAAAAAAAAATTAGAAAAACTAAAAGAAATAAAAAGTGTGCTAGGAACAATTAACTGACACCTAAATCTTTGTGAGCTTTAAAACCCAGCAGGAGTGTATATATGTTATGTAGTTTGTGATTTTACAATAAACATCCAACATTTTAAGATAAATTAATTCTGTGCACTGACATTGATTTAACCAGAACTACCTTCATATCTTTTAAAAATTGATAACCTGTGAGATTACCAGGTTTATTTTGGAATAAGAAAAAAGTCAAATGTCCCAAAGCCCCTCATAGCTTAATGAGCTTTACTGCTTTCCATGCAAACAGAGCAAGTGAACATTTAGAACGCAAACAATTAGCGCCTCCGGGTTAGGAGAGGAAGATGAAAAGCAAGAAAGCAACCAGAACACTCACATTTAATGAAGTGCAGCTTCTCTCAAAAGGTCACCCAATGCTGTCACCTTGCATATTCTTGTCCTCTCCACTTACCTTTTTCTGTTTCTCCTCCTTCCCCCTCTCTTTGGGCTCAATTCCAGTTAAGGCTCCTCTCTTGTCAGTAAATAAATGCCATAGTCACCTGCAGTGATTTGGAAGATTCCCACCCTGTAAGGCACAAACCCAACTTTGTACTATCACTGAAGAGCCTGTGGACACAGGGTACAAAGGACCAGTAACTCAGTCTGGCTAGAGTGGTTTTGTATTCAATTACATTAAAATAGCTGTAGTTATTTTAGTGCAAGTTAAGGAAAGACAATTTATATCCCACCTGGCTTAGGACCCCAGGACACAAGCTCAATTCAATCCCTTTGAGCAAGAGCTGCCGTTTTCAACATGTGCTCTTTGGACAGGACACTAGGCACTCCTTCGATTTTGGCAGTTTCCTTACAGTCAGGCATCCCCATACTTACATGCTAGGTTAGCAGATACTATTTAAGAGCTCAAAAATTCCAATTTCTAACCATGTAACATGTGATTAAATTTAAATTAATGTAATTAGAGTAAATGCAGCAAATACAGGCTACAGAATGATTTTTCCACTGAGGACCATGTAAGTAATATTTTTTTCCCCAACATTGACAGCTGGATTACATAAAGCTGGTATTTAATTGGTATGGACATTACCAAACCAACTGCTGTCACTGGAAAAGGTTTGGTCCTGGGCCTGGATTTCCAGAACTGATCTTTAAGGCAGTTCTAGGAACGCTGCTTTCTGGCTGGCACTCCGAGCGCACACCCAGCCTGTGGGACACGCGCCATCTAGTGGCAAGACAGCAAATTGTAAAACTACAAAGAAACGGAACACTCTAGACTGTGGTATTCACGTAAACACCAACTTTCATTTCCAAGCAAAGCAGTACAAATGTATTGTTGAATTCTGAGGAGATGCAGGGGTGCCAGTGAGACGTACTGTCTGCTTCGGTGCTTTACACAGCAAGCCTGCTCAGATGTGTTACCTTTTCAGCTGCTAGTGATGGGAACACCAGAGAAAACATAGGAGTCTGCACCATTACACATCACTCCGAGACAGAACTCCTTCACCCAAAAGAACATGACATTAAAATTAAGATATTAGCTGAACCTCATTCCTGAAATAAGAGAGATGGAAGAAATCTTCACTTTGTTCCCCTTCCATGGTAAATTAACAGAATCTTTGAATCCTTTCCTGCTGCCAAACCTCAATTCTACCTTGGGCTTTCTGGGGTGGGGAGGGAACAGGAAGGAAGGAATGAGGCCTTCAGGACCAACACAAAACCTGTGGGCCCTACTGCACAAGTGACCTTACTGACTGGCTTGGCAAGGTCAGAAGATGGCCAGAGAGGAAGACATGGGGCGGACATCTCAGTTGGTTTGGACATGGGCTTTCCCCAAACTCTGGAGACATTACTAATCAGGTCTTCACTTTGCAATCCAGACCTAACTGATTCAATCGGCTTTCTGTCCTGGAGCTCTAAAAAGTAACACAAAGAACAGAAAATTCTTTCTGGGTTTATTAAGTTTCTTACATGCTTCCATGTTACCCTCAGCACACTTCACTCACTCTGGCTTTATGTGCAACTCTTCATTATAAAGCTTTAGGAATTAAGTTAAAATATGAATTAGACTTCAAGAAGGTTTGAAACAGATATTGGATTTATTGGTCAGCTATGAGTAGGAAAATACATTGGTAAAGAAAAAGAAGACCCTGTATATAAATATAATACTAACTAGTTAAAATTTGACCAAGAAGTTCCACTGAAGAGAACAGTAAAAGCCCTTGTTTACCATCAGACCATATTCAGTTTCCCATTTATCTTATTGAAGAGCTGCCTATAGACAAATGCAACATTCTTTGAGCTTAGTGCAGATAATGTGCTGGTTTTTGTTACATGAATGGTAAACAAGAGTTAGTCCAGTGCATTACACATTATACAGAAGTACTGTGAATAAAGACTAAGATATTCTATTTTAGACACTACTTAAACATACCAAGACACTTAAGTGTTACAAATTTATGCAACCAAAAGAAAAGAATAGCAGTTAACATACTAAAAAATACTGTGTCTGGCTGAATGAAAAAGGCTTCCTACTTAAGCGGTTAACTGAATTGTTTAAAGTTTTACAGTGTAATGAGGATTGGGTTGGGTTTTTTTCCCCAATGGTGTTGGAATTATTTTGTCTTTCATACAGGTTTTGTGTGGTTCAAAATAAAACCATAAGCTATTTCCTAAGTGTGCCCTAAAAAACAATTAAACAAAACTCTTGAGAGATTTGCTGAAGTAACACCAAAGATGCATACACAGAATGTTCTAAAAGTTACCTTTGCCAAATGCTAGCCAAATTTACCTTTTTTTTTTTTAAGCTGCTTAAAGGACAAAATAATTTCAACATGCATCAATTTACATGCTCTTTCCCCCCCTACTTGTGTTATGTCAAAAGCAGTAACTTGTGGTATTAGTCTTGCAAACTAATCAATTATTTTAGTTAAAGGTATATTTCAATTTACACCTTGACACCCAGGATTCTTGGTAAATGTGAATAAAACTAGATATGATATGGACGACTGTACTTGAAGTGGAAAAAAAGACTGGTCTAACCTAAAGAAATCCTTTCAACCCCAAGGATATTCTGTGACTTTTGCTCTATGTGCTTTTACAACAAGAACACTGAAGGTACATTATGGCAACACCCAAAATCACCTTGAATAAAAATACTGCAAGTAACCATTTTATGTTAAAAACTAAGAAGCAAACATTTTGATTTTGTGAAGACACAGTTTATTGCCTTATTCTATGTTATAGCTGGAAACTGAGACTTTTGAGTTAGATTTGTTTGACACAGGAATAGATTTTCTTTGAAAGATCGTTTGACAAAGTTTAGCTCTGTTTTACCATCTGGTCTTTCCTATATTCAAAACATTTCTCCTCCCTTCAGCCCCCTGAAACATAGCTGCAGTCCAGTTAAAACCCAGTGAAGTCAAAGGAGTGTCTTGAAAGTATTCAGTGGGTTTTTAATTGGGACATGATGGACTAGAATAAAAGCTGGAGGAAAC
Organism: Ceyx melanurus; assembly: GCA_024611195.1. NCBI lineage: Eukaryota > Metazoa > Chordata > Aves > Coraciiformes > Alcedinidae > Ceyx > Ceyx melanurus. The sequence continues at coordinate 29,901 of JANHGL010005862.1, read as the reverse complement.
AATTATTTCAATCAACCCTTATACTGCAAGGTGACTACACAGGAACAGTTGTGTCTCCAAAAAGCACAAGGGGCCATATTTTAACATGGTGTCAATTATTTTTAAGACTATGCAATACAGGAGAACACATATTGGATAAAGCTCAAACCTTTAGAATCTAACAAGTGCACTCAAGCTCCAGCATCTATTTAAGTAAATTATCCCCCTCTAAGAAATACAAAATTGAGTAAGTGCTTCCCTTCCCCTTCTGTAAAGCTTTCTGGACTCATTACACAATCCAGATAATCAGAAAAGAAAAATAGTTTGCTCAGTTTGACAAGCTGAACTGACTTATCATCACTGAAAATTGTCATGATGTACATTACCAAGACATCATTAAGGAAACATGAGTAAAACACATTTTATTCACACTTTACAAAAAAACCCAGAAAAATAAACAGAAAAAAAGTAACACTACGCATTAAGTCCACTACAGCAATACTACCAGCATTTCAATGTACTGATTATAAACTGGACATGTTTGGTGTTTTCACAAATAAAACCAAAGCAAAATAACCCCAAGAGATCAGGTCCCAGACAAGGATTCAAGATCAAAATTTCTCCTATTGAAACTTTAAAGATGTACATTTTACACATCCGAACTGTTTGGAATCTTTTACTTTCAGCTTAAAACAGAACGGTTTGAGCACATTCATGTGCTGACTACTTTTTAATAAAATTTTGAATCATTATTACCAATCCACTCTCTTATATATAAAAATTCACAATATTTAGCAATTTTTATGTTAATGCTCAGTGTCCTTTTGCTTCCCTGCCCGCAGCTGAAACAAAAGCTGTTTAAGACCAAGCTCTCTCTCTCTCCATTTTTTTTCTTTACATTGATTGAGTTGTATTAGTTTAAGGAGATGATAAATTCTCCCTTTTAGGATACAAAATAGACAAGTTAAATTTGTAAGCTGTTACATACTTGGCTTCATGACACAAATGGCACTGAGGGTACACTTTAACTTTAGTCATGCTTGACACTTTAAAATAAGACTTGGTCACTTTAAAAAAAAAAAAAAAAAAGATCTGAAGAATTGTCTTTGGGACCTGTATGGAAAATGCATTTATTTTACACTGCTTCATCAATAGAAAATGCAGGGTTAGCTTTTTTCTTCAAGGAATTATACTTTCTGAAACTGAGGAACACGTTTAAACGGCAGAGAATTCACATGATAGTAATTCTTAGTGGGGAAAAACAGCACTGTGCAATGACACTTAAAGAAGCAGTGCATGGGTATTAAAAGCTAGAAACTGTGTACCCATAACCTGAACATGTTCAAAAAGTGTGATATTCAATGCTTCACAAAGGAAAAAAACAGATGCCACAGCTTATACAAAAGTATCTTCATAAAATTTTCACAAGTGTTAACATTATTTAAAAAAAATAAAAGAGGATGCACAGGATCTCTCTGCATGCACAGGCAGTGCTAGTTGAGAACAAATTTAAGCAGGCACAGTGGAGATAGGACAAGTATTTAAAACAGAAATGAGAAGCTGTACACAAAGATCCTGCAATTTTACTTCAAAAGTTGGAGATGAGAAAAATATTTGAGTGTGTACACATCAGCAAAACCTTTCAATCCATACAGGTCTACTTAATATTCACTGCTTAGCTTATCTGTTCTGTGAGAACATTATGCTTTTTTTTTTTTTTTTAAACCAGAAACAGAATGTATTTAGGTATTTCTGTAGGATATTAAGATTTTATAGGTTTGGATTTTAAAAGCAACGTTCTCAATCGAACATAAAAAGTAGTACAAAAGGGCTAATGAAACCCTAACAGTGCAAATCATTAGCAGAGAAAACCTGTGACAACCTCTTTTACAAGCTGGCCTTTATAACACATGAAAACAGATAAAAATTTAGCCTTAGTTTACAATACAATCATTTTCCAAATCTGATTTTTCTTTTTTTTAAAGTACAAAATCTCATAAATCAGGTTTTCTGTTGTTCATATACAATCAATAAAGGCTAAATTCAAATTCTCTATTTTACAAACAAGTCTGAAAAAGGAGGGAGTGAAGTACGGAAGAATGCTCTGTGGATGTTCCTACTGGCCTCAAAAAAGTAGTGCTACAGATAACTGTGCAAAGAGAATATACTGTATAACAATTCCCTATTTCAAGGCATGAAAATGTCACGTTGGATGAAAGAAACAGGAAGGTTAATTGTAACCTATTAAAGAAAGGTGCAAATGCACCAATCGCTGTCAAACAGTATACAAAGTATATTGGGCTCAGAATTGTGTCTGTTGATAGCACCTGGCTTTTACTATGTCTTTAGCAAATAATTAGATTTAAGATTAAGATTATTAAGAAAAAAAAAAAATCCCTGTTGGCCATACCTCACTCCTCTATATTCAGATTTTACAATTGTACAAGTTAGATTGAGGTTGCCCTCTAAAATGTACTTGACTACCTCCTGCCAGGGAGATGGATTCCATTTACAGAAGGCAGGAAAGGCAGCAAAAGCTCCAGTTGTGCAAAAAGTGAGAAGTGGTCAGAAGGGATGAGTGGATGGGGACAACCACTTATATTGTTCTCTATTAGCCAATGATGATCCAAAGGTCCAAGAATGCCAAGTATATTTAGCTGAGGTTTAGAGTAGAAGATGTAGTCAATAATACCCTAAAACAACAGAAGGAATAAAATTATTAGTATACATTGACTCAGGTTATTCTTCCGATTAAAAACCTCCTACACAGCTTCAAAGCACATTTATCCCATTTTGAAGAGGGCCATCTCTGTTTTCTCCTGGGAATCAGAGCACTGAGTTTTCTAGTAGCAACATGGATTATTTCCTTGCAGTTAACAGCTGAAGTACCCTGTTGTACTATTTAATTTAACTTGGAGTTTTAAAATACAAATCTTCCTCATTATAGGGAAGGTTAAACAGCACCCAAAATCCTGCAAATCTACTGCAAGTTACTAACAAGGAAAATTTGGTTTCTAGGAGACTGAAGCATTGGGCATTAGTTTTCTATGTTTTAAACATAAACTCAGTGAATTTACTATTAACAACCCAAACATATTAACTACTTCACTGAACAATTCTGCACAATAAATCACATTCAACTTTGAAACAGAAAACCTTTCCAAAATACCAGCCAAGCCATTACCTTGAAGTCAAATGTGTAATTTGTATAAGGCATTAGACCATTCTCATAGGCACTCTTCAACTTGAAACCATGTGTAATTCTTCCATTTGTTGTTCCATTTTTTCCATTACAGCTGAAGTTAGTAAGACTTTCATTGTACCTCAGTTCCTTAAAATCCTTGTGGTTTGTTTCCACCCCACCAGTGCTCAAGTACTCAACAACACCTATTAGGAGAGACACATACACACAAGAAGGTATTAACAAGCATTCAAGATGTGGATTCTTCAAGTCATACACACAACTTTATGCTGTATATAAGCCAAACTTTAACATAGACAATAGAGTCAGCAGTAGCTTCTTTAAAATATCACAAGAAAATGTACATGTCAAGACCAAATGTAATCTAGAATAAAGGGACATACTTTGATTAAGAAAAAGGAGAATGATAAGAAAGAACTGACTGGGGAAGTAAGATGAAAAATGTGGAAGTAAAATTCCATAGAGTATAAGGAACCATACCTACCATGCTAGGTACTCAACATCCTCCTCTCCTTGTCTCTAGGTTCAAGTCCCAGCTTTCAAAGTTCTTTAGTTAAAATGTTTTAAAAAAACCCCAACTTCATTAAAGTTAACTTTAAGGAGACTGCAAAGCCAAATTGACAAACTGCCTTTTAATTTCAAAATATCCGTGTTAAAGTTCTGGAAGGTAAAAGAACCAATTAGCTGTTCTGGAGACACAGCCAGACACACAAACCAGCTATTGCAATAGCCACGAGCAGTATCTGCCTGACTGGGATCAGAAAGAATAAGATTTCCAGTGCTACTAAGCAGGAACTGCTCTTTATCAATCCTAACAGATGATAAGGGTTGCCAATCAGAGACCAAAAGGAAAGGGGGACCAGAAATGGTTATTATTATTTTGAACAACTAGCAGTAAGAAGTAAAGATGGCTCCTGAGCTCAGCACTTCAGCCAGTTACCTAAGAACATCAAGAAGGCAATCACTGAACCTGTCCTGTTCTTGCACTTCATAAACTCACCACCAAGTGAAAAAAAAAAACCAAACAAAACCAAACCAACAACAACAGAATCAAGAGCTGTATGTTAGTAAAGGGATCTGAAGAATCCCTTTCCAGTAGGAGATATATTGAATTTTACAAGAATATCTGAGCTACAGAAAAAGACTGTATGGTGAGAACTTTAAAGAGGAAAACCTATCTTCTCATACTCAAGAAAAAAAAAAAAATTCAAGTATACCCAATTATCAGCAACATAACTCATGTTTCCAGCTATTTTTGGAAGTTTATTTTCTTCCTTTCCATTCCTGTATTGTAAGGCAACAATGAAAATGCTTCTGAAAGACCAGACATAGCTATCTATACTACTGCACAGGTAATAAGGTCACTGACAAAATAAACAGTTCTATCTTTTCTCTCTATTTTCCTAGTACCTTTAGAGCTTACTGGTATCAAACAACATATTCTCTAAGTTGAAAGCTCCTTCAAGAAACAGAGACCTGAAAATTCAAATTGTTATACAGTGGAAGCAGTCTAGAAAAAATAAAGAAATAGAGTTCTTACCAGAATCTGGTAGAGAATTGAGATCTGCACACAGTACAAGTGGAATGGTTCCAAGTTCTCCTGAAACACCAGGTTTGAGACTACGAGAAGCTTTATCAATAATGTTCTTTACCTCGGACAGGAACATCATAGTCTGAACCAGCTTCACATCAGAATAATCTGGGTCCCAATGCATATGTGCATTAGCTACAAGAACTAGCTGCTTTTCCATCCCAAGATGTGTCTTTCCAGCTAAAATTTAAAATTATTTATTTACCTTACATGATCAGCAACAGAAAACACTATCATTCAATTTTAAACAAGATGTTTGAGGTGAAGAAAAAATAAAATACAATACCAGTGTAACCTGAAGAGTTAATGCCATTTAAGAGGGTCATACAACTCTTACATCTACTAAGTGTTTTAGTTGATATAAAGCATTGGGAATAATTGTGTTTCACATTCAAGACCATTAACAGACAGACTGTGTTGCCACAGGTAATGTTTATGTATCTAAGAATACTACAAATTAACATAAATAACAGATAATCCTAATGACAGGCAAATAGTGTTGTTCTGAAAAATTACACCATTTTTCCTCAGGCACTGATAGTAAACAGGCACTGCTCCTATCTTATTAGGCAACAAGCTCTGAATTTTAAGTTATCCTCATTATAAGTTACCTCTCTCGCTAGAAGAGGTTCTTAAAACGTTTGTTTGTTAGAATCTGAATTAATAAAATACCACTGGGATAAATATAATACAGGTTGAGTAGCTATCCACTGCAATACTGATAAAGCCAATTTACATCTACTAAATTAAGAATGACAGGGCAGAACAAACAGGTTGTATAAGTATGACAGTGAATAAAATAACAAGCTGAAATGATGCAGATACATGACCCAGAAACATACGACTAACACCAACTCATTGGTACCTGTATATAACTTCAAAAAAGCCAACCAAACAAAAGCAAACAACCACAAAAAAACAAACACACACCCACACAACAGCAAAACAACCACACAAAACAAAATCACTCAAACTCAAGTATGTGCATTTTTTCAGCAAAAAGGTGTAGGCAGAAAAAAAAATAATAAATCTTTGTTTGAACAGTGGGGCTTTTCCCCAAATCCTCTGTGGAACGTAGTACGTCTGAGCCTATCTGTAAAACCTAGTTTCTCTGGTTTACTGTAACAGAAGTAATTATTTTCATTTACAGAATACAATCTATTAAAATAAAAAAAATAGGACTTACATGACATTTCTATCAATTCCTTTCGCAGCTCTAACAACACAGCAACTCCAATGTTATCTTTTGTCATAACTCTGTTCAGCATAGCTTCTGAACCTTCTGAGTTTGCCATAGCTAGCTGATTGAACTCAACAGTATGTTTCTGAACCAAAGTAAATCTGGAAAAGTAACATCATTTTTTTTTTTCAGCAGCCAGGTACAAAAGGAAATGTTATTAATAATTCACCTTTTAATTAAAACTTGAATATATTTATGATGCAAAAAATCTCAACCACGTAATTTCATAAAATCCTAAAGTGAACTCAAAGGGTAGTTTTCCTGGCAATTTTTAGATATTTCATACTAACTTCATAAAAAGGGAGGGAGAGAGACTGTAGAAAAACAGTGCTTGTTTCCAATTCTGCACCCATTTTTAGTTCCAAGATGCAGGTTTAATAGAGAGGGACTACATTTTTTTTTTAACCAAGCCGTATCAAACCTGGCATGTACATTTAGTTGTGGACAGAGGGGAATGGAAGCAGGAGGAGGAAGAGAAGTCATTACCCTCACATCCAAACAGTTGTACAATTTGACACAATCAGTAAGTACTGCAACTCTTAAGGAATGGTTTTGCGTTGTTTTTTATTTCCCTCAGAAATAAGCAATCATATTAAGGGCCTTGTCTTTTGATTTATCAGAAGGCCATATCAAAAAGTCAGTATCATCCAAGGTCTTACTTCGGCAATTTTGGGGATTACCAATTCCTTTACTCAAAGAAGAGCAAGAAAATAAGGCATTTGCTTCATTTTTCATTCACAGCTGATGGTTGGGGGACACCCAACAACTGAAGTATAATTTAGTGAACTCCTAAGCTGCATGACTCTAAAAATGAAATACCAACTTCAAGGTAAAATTTTCTATTGCTAGTTATGCACAGAAGGATTTCTCTCATACAGACCTTGCCTTCTAACAAGGGAAATGCTCTGAAACACTGAACAGATACAAAAAGGGCAACTAATACCAAACTGAACTATAGACAGACCTGAGAAATTATGTGAAAGAGAAAAGACACAATAGAAGGCTGCAAAACATATCACTTACTTTTCGGTTTTGAAAAATATTGCACAACCATCAACATGTTTTCTTTCCTGTTCTGACATTGTCCTAGCTCTAGATTTTGGACTGAAGAATCCATTGTAGCCACGTTCTTTCAGTTCTACCAGGAAAAAACTGTAGTATTGTTCCGTTTCAACCTCCTATAAAGTTATAAGGCAGCACAGCATGAATGTATTATCAGGAAAATACACAAGACTTGATATTTAGATTCTTCAGAAACGTAAATCACTTTCAAATTAGATTTAAGGGGGAAAAAAATGGCAAGAATTAAGTAATCAGAGAATGCAAATTTAAAAGCAATATCCCTATTTTAAGAAAACAGAAATGAATTTCTGTAATCCCCAGAGTTATGATTATCTCAAGCCTTTTATTTGAAAATGTGTCAATTATAGCCCCACATACACAGGCAGGCACAAAGACACCCTCATGTACATGCCTTTGATCACCAGCTGCTAGTTCACATCCCAGCTGTGTAGGCTGAAAAGCATTCTTTTGATGTCAAGCAACAAATAATGTTCTAAACACTACTTTTTACTTTTGTTTTTAGGAGGTTTGAAAAAAACAGATCGTTTACTGTAAATACATTTAATATATAGAAACCAGCACATGGGAATAGAAAAGGAGAAATAGTAGTATATTTTTTACCTGAAGACTTATGATGTCAGCATTGCAGCTCAGGATTTCCTGCATAATGGCTTTTTTTCTGTATTCCCAGTTCAATGCCCAAGATGGGCAATAGCCATAGAGCTGCCGGGTAGCATATTTATCACAGAGTACGTTGTAACACATGACAGAGAACAAGGCTGCAGAACAATAATTTTACTTACCCACTGATATATTTAAATACACACACACACGCACACACACAAACACAACTATGTTCTTTGCTTTTGTTTTCTGCAAAATTATCAGTTCATGCTCCATTTGCTTCAATCTAAACATTGCTTCAATCAGAACACAGCAGTTATACCTATATTAAAAATAAAAGCCCCATTCTTAGTGCTTCTAGGAAGATAAATTACAAATTTGGACTTACTGCAGTTGTCTTCTATCATTTAATCAGAAAAAAAACCAAACCCCCTTTATATGGTTAATGTAGTAAATAACCAGAAAAATGTACTTTATGCTGTGTGTTGTTCTACTGTGAAAATCCCAAAATAAGGTAAATGTATTTGAACATTTAGATCTGTTAGCTATACAAAGGTTTGTAAACTCTTCAAATAATTAAGGTGGATTTTAATTAATCTATTACCACCACGAACTGTAATAGATGGGTAAGGAACCCTTTACATGATTAAAAATACAGGCAGAATAGAACACCAAAGGTTTTCACCTCAAAAAGCTTATAATCCAGGTGTAGAGACAAGAAACATCTACTCTCTGTTATCACTTGAAACAGGAGTAATAGTGAGGCAATTTGGGGTAACTTGACATGTAATCCAGGAGCAAAGATTTTAGTTTTTTGTTTTGTTGTGGACTTTTGTTGTGGGATATGTGGAAGCTTATTGGGAGCTCCTCTCAAACATGGAAGTACAACTCAGGAAAAAGAAACAATAGGTTTTGAAGATTTAGCAAATTGAGGCAAGAATCTCAGGCCAAATGGGGGCCAAAGCCCAACATTTTGGAAACAGGTGACAGCAGAAGACATGCTGCATTAACATAATGATCTTTGAAACAAAGCCTTAACAAAATCAGTAAAGAGAAAGAGCTAAAAGAGAGGACACTATAATAATTGAGAAATACATTAAGATGCTTGGTAGCAGGTAAATAGAAAGCATGATCTTTCAGCCAATTCTTGCAGAAAAATTAGAAAGCAATTAAACATGACCTGAATCCCACTAGCAAGAAAAGTGCTGAATCAAGGAAAATAAATTAGATAAATTGGTTACTTAAAACAAAAACAAAACCTACTCTTTTTAAAAAAAATTAAGCTATTTTTTTACTCTTCAACAAATGTCCAATTAAGCCTGTTATAATTCATCTATTAACTGATTACAGAGGACAGTTTCAATTCCTGTGAGAAGGCTGTTAATTAAAAAGAAATTACTTTATAGTAATAGATGGGTAAATTGAAACAGATGTTCCAATTGAGGTAGAAGTACCTCAGCTGGCTGGTCAGCACTGCACAAATAATTGATTAATTTAAGCTTCTTTTTTTTTTTTTCCAGTAGATAGTAAAGATCAACAGCTATTATTATTTTTTTTAATTGAAAACAAATCCCTAAAATGTTACAGTACCTGTTGGTCTTGTACGGTCTGGTTCTTGCAACATAATCCAAGATCTTGGAGGTGGTTGTTCTGTTGAAACTATGGGAACATTTTAAAGTAGAAATACAAGTGATAATCACATTTATTTTGCACATCATAAAAAAATGTTTGAAGAATTATCACTTACTTCTTTTTGCAGTACCTGCCAAATTATCAAGCAAATAGTTCAGTAGCCTTCGTGTCCCATCTGGTTCCTGATAAAGGTTCAGAATATCCTGTGTAAGTGGATTTCCTGAAAACAGATTTAAAGAAATACTGAATAAAATATACAGAACCATTGTGAACTTACATATCAGTGTCCAAAGCAGGCACCTCCAAGAAAAAATGTCAGCTACTATGAACTACTTCAAGGTTCCAAGTCTCATGTCTTCAACCCCACAAAGCATTAGATGTTAACCCCATTCCTCCTGTGTCTCTCTTCTGACAGAACTGACACGGTAGAACACACAGGCAGAGCTGACCAGGCCAAACGCAGGAGACAGCTCTGCTTGCTCTGCTAAATGCAAGTGAAACATCCACCACCAGTTTATTTGTCAGTCAGAGCTGAGCAGTCTCCCAGCTGCCAAAAGTCTAAGTAGATTGCAGAAGTTTTCATGGACAACACACATTGCAATTATCCAGTTTTAAGTAGGAGAAAACCAGTCTTTTGAGACTTAACAGTATTCAGAGTCATTGTATCCCTCAGTGCTCCTGGTTTTGCAGTACGACTTTCCCCAAGGTCAGCAATTTCATAGCTTCAGAGTTCAGAGAAATTAAAAAAAAAAAAAGGGGGGGGGAAATTATTTAAATTGCTGCTTGCATATAGAGCAGAGTACCCTACAGCAGTACAAAGTGTGTTCCCTTCTCAGTTAGGGTTGAGTATCTACAGTTAACTGCAGACTATTTCTTAGTTAAAGCAACACAGCATTCAACTCCTACGCAAGCAGCAGAAAGCTTCCACTCTGGAGAAAGAGAAGCAAACTTCTTTGTATACAGAGTGCTTTGCTCAACTCCTTGCTTTATAATAATCCCTAAACAACAATATTTATAAGTATGGAATAAGCAGCTACATCTGTGATTCCTATTCAGCAACATGATATAAACTAGCAGTCACAGTCATTACACCTCAGCAGTGAGATAATTAAAGCACCAATACCATGAAAAAGCAGCAATACCTTTCAGCCCCAAAGTCTGTAACTGGAACAGTTTTCCCAGCTCAAAAGGTAAAACTCGTAACAGGTTGTTATTTAAATGTAGTTCCCTGTAGATAGAGCAAGAATCATATAGGGTTGAAAACAGACCAACATTTGTCTTCCATGGCAAAGCACAATACATTTATCTAGAAGACACAATATACTAGCAACCCATAATACTGAAAAACTCAAAGACTAAACAACAATAGTTTGGGAAATCCTGCTGTACTCAAAGCACACACAGACAAAATACGTACTACCTTGAGATACAGAGGAAAGCAGTTGTTGGGCAAGTTCATCTTAGAAAGTCAGAAATTTGGTAAACATTAGTAATAACAATATTGAATCATTGCTGTAAAGCAGCAGTAATGGCTCTGACAATCCAGACCATATAACAGTTCAGCTATGATAAAATGCAAATAAACAGAAACTATAACCTAGAAAACAATAAGCAAAAAAATCTAGGATTATGTCAGTATGATTAGAGCTACATTACCACGTAACAGTAATTAAGAATAGTAATTTTCTGTTGGTGTTTTTTAACTTACAAAACCATTATGCAGACAGGACAGAATTCATGTCCTGAATTCTGATATCCCAATGAACTGGGCAGATAAAATGAACTTGTTAGAAGCTTTTCACCTTCTTAAAAACATTTCCATCTAAGCAGTGAAGACTTCACAACATTCAATATCAAGTTGCTACAATCTAGAGACTTGAGATTTAGTAAATATTTTAAGGTAAGGGGAAAAAAAAAAGACAAAGGAAACTTGGGCACCATAGCTTTTGAGTTTTCTACAAGACAGCATTTGAAGCAGAGACACTCAACTCTTCTTCCAACTTTGCATTTTGAGAGTAAACTTTGCCTAGCCCTCCTATAACAAAGACATCCTGAGAAACTCTCTCCATTTCACTGAATATTTAGAAATCTTGATAAAATAAAGTGGCTTGTTTTAGAGACACTGTGGGCTGCCTAACAGTGGAAGAAGATACAGCAGGGGACTTTCTTTTTATTTCACTGGGTTATCTGGACATACCAAGTCCTTGCTAAAGCTACTGCCAGCTTATAGCACACCTAACCAACCTGGAGTTCTTTGGTTTGTTTGGGGTTTTTTTATTTCCCCAATATAAAAATCCCACAGACCAAATTACATATTGTATACAGTACCTCAGAAGCCCACTGTGTAGTTCTAGGGCTTTTAAGTATGAAAGAGGCACATGGAAGATAGAAAATAGAAGCTACTAGCTGCTTCTTTAGGAAGCTGCTTTTTCCACTAGAGTTTTTCAAAGCACTGCAGAAGTCTAAAAGAAGTTACGTATGAATTACAAAAGATGACACTAAATTTTTTCACAGGAAAAACACTGAGCTGGAAAAATGGCACAGTAATAGGTATCACTACACTTCCACTCCTGGATGAATTATTTAATGATCCTTGCCTCCACAGAACCCACACCCCTCTACACAGCAAAGGGGATCACAGCAAATCCCACCTTTTCTTTCAAGCATATTAAGAGAAACTGTTTTACAGCTGAGCTTCATAAGATAACAAGTTACAGTGTTTATTTGTTATCCTCCTTCTGCAAAGATCAGAAAACTTACTGCTCTGGAACCTCCTTCTTCAAGTAAAAAGGGAGAGATGTAAGAAGCCTGAGGCAAGCTTTGTCATACAGACCAAACCCAGACCTCCAGATGTGGGAGCTGGAATACATGTTACCAAGTCTCAAATGATTTCTGTGTCTCAGGGTGGCATCAGCAATGCCCAGCACTGGGAAGAAAGCACAGTATCTTTCACTATAGCTAAGCTAATTCCATGTCATGAGTATCAGATTTACAACAACATTTGAAAAGGAAAAGCACTGATGATGATAAATGAAGTACAAAGAAGAATTTTAGCTCACAGTACCTGAGGACTGAATAAAGGAGGGAAGAAACCTGCTACTAATATCTGCTTTTAACCGAAATAATAATGCAAAACTCTCTTTAAACAGACTACTTCAAAGCTGAAAACAACTACACAACACACTATAAATCAGAGTTGCCAATTGAGCTCTAAAAAAGCAAGATCCCTCTGCTCAGCCTCCAAGGTTAAGACTTTAACTGCTTTGGAATTTGAACTTTTAGTACCAATTTAATCAGATCATTTAATCCCCCCCAACAGAGTGGACTTTCCTGAAGTAGAATAAAACCCAATGACTGAAATTTGTATGTCAAGCTTGCTTTGTTTCCAGTTCCATTAGAGCTGTGCTGGCAGCCCATTTTACTATTGTCTACTTCGAATAACATTCCTCTTATTTTTAGACTCAGTGTTTTCTCAATTTGAGAAAGCCATCCAAAAATGTCTTCAAAATTAAATGCAATGTAGGCAATTACTGGTAACTGTCTAATAAACCTAAGATAAGGCTCTTCCTTTGGGTCAAGGACAAAAGAATGTTGCCTGTAAATATTTACTCTTATATAAATAATTTCTGTATTTACATAACAGTGTTTTCACAAAACAAAATGTTGAGACCTTGATTATAATCTAAATAGGTATCATTATTCATGTTTCACTTCTAAAAGGAGGTGTCATGCCATGCAAACTTTGCACAACTTGGCAATGCAAAACTGATGATAAAAAAGTATGTTAGGAACATTTTTTTTCTCTCCTCCCCACTTTACAGTTACAGGGGAGGATACAGGAGTTACAGGAATGAAGTTACACGATAGAAAATGTAAGAAGGATATTGTATTAGAAGCAGTTGTTATAAAATAAACAGTATAAGAAATACCGTTAAGAATAATTACTGAAGATTAATGCAGAGAAAAAACTGCAGTTAGCATGACTATAGCATTTGTAAAAGAGCCTGGAAAGACAAGCATAAGACAGGAAACTCAACTTGGAAAAATATCAAATGGGTGACTGCCATCAAGTTGAGCACTTTTGAAGCTCATTCCATACCACCACCCATCAGAACAGGAGATCCCAGAAAAGCCATCACTCCTATAGCTACAGAGAACATACCAAGTACTTGGGGAAACAGATAGAAAGAAGTGAAGAAGGATCAACCTACTGATGCTTTTCTTCTACTGAAACATGAAAACAATGCTGAAATTTAAACTGTTGCTACAGTGACAGCAAGAGAGCAACATGCACTCCTGTGACCACTGACACACCTGAGTGACACCATGTTTCCGAGCTCTGCTGGTAAACTGCGGATTTTATTAGAGGACAGGTCCAGATACACCAGATTGTGAAGCTTGGCAATGTCTGAAGGAATACGGGATAAGGAATTGTCACTGAGATGCAAAGCTGTCAAATGGGTCAGCGTCCACAACGATGAACTCAAGCTTCTCACTTTCCCTGCAGAAGGAAGGTACAAAAGAAAACAGAACATTAAAAATATGTAAGCTGATCAATAATTACACATTTTAAATAGGTAGGGGGGCCAGGGGCCTTGAGGGGCAGCTTTGTTTGGGTTTTGTTGTGGTTTTTAGTAGTTATATTTTACTAAATGAAAATCCCTTTAATCACTGATTCTATAGATTTAGAAAGTTGACAATGCGTAAGACAATGTAAGGTGTTGCCAGGGATTTTTATTTTTTTTTCCAATCCATATTTAGCATATAAACTTCTGTCCTTCTCAAGTTCCAGAAAAAGCAAGACCTATTCACTTTCACTACCTGACCACAAATTCAGTAGTTAACAGCAGCATAAGAAACAGTTTTTATAATTTCTAGTTGATGTTTGAGATGAAAGATGCTTCTTCAGTTTACGCCTTATTGCTGAACAACATCTTTCAAACCAAATAAAATCTTTATTCTATGGCATTAATCCAGCCAAGAACAGATAGAAGCACTATATTTAGGGTGACTAAGATGCTTAGTTGAGAACATGGATTTCCATCTGGCATTCAACTAAAAGCTGCGTAACTACTGCCAGATATTTTAAAAAAAAAACAACAAGCCAGCTACAAATTTTGTATAAACTGAAGAATGGAAACGTAGATTTGTGTGACAGAATCAAGATTTTTACATTGCTGCAAGCAAGCAATCAGAAGGTCTCAAAACATTTTTTTCTCACAGATTTCCCCCCTCCCCAAGGGAGTGGATCATTTTTCATTTCTATTAGTCATCTCATTGTACTTAAAGCATCAGAAGATGAGGACCAGCAATAGGTTGTGCAAGACAGTTACTTGCAACAGCCTTTAAAAACACCACCATGACTCGCCATTATTAGGCATGGTTGGGTTAATATTATGCCAATATACACACGTTGGAATTCCTTTCCTTAGATTATTTTCTTCAAAACAAAAGTCACATTTAGTGCCTGAGGAAAGCTACAATGATCCCTGTGTACCTGGGACTCAGCCCCCAGTAACACAGTGTTTCATATCAGTACCATTTCCCATGAGCTGTAATAAAGTGAATGACATCAAAAAGCCTGCAGTGAAAAAGCTCAGTGATTGCAATGAGAGGAGTTAAAATATTTTTGTCTTTCTGTATTAGACAACCAAATATTTTCAAAGGAAAATAACAGTGTGACCATTAATAAAACAAAAACATTGTCACATTTGATTCTGCAAAGCACATGCATATGGTTCTTAAAGCAGTCATGCCACTGTAATACCATTAAGAAATGCTTTGCAAGGTGGTAAATTCAAATAAGACAGCTCTTTGCACTTTTAAAATTAACACCTTCTGCCCCACCCCACTTCAAACAGGTGACTGTGATCAAAGAAACCCTTGTAGCTGAAAGGATTCCCAATAAACATCACAGATCCATCCTCTTCACTATCTGCAGCTCTCTTGGCTGGAATCACTCTGCAGTGAGATTACCAGGCATGAAAGGCAAGAGCCATCACTTAATGCATTTCCTGTGCAGAGGCAGCAGATGTCCAAGTGGATATCCAAGCCTAATGCTGATATATAATGCTGATTCCTGAAGCAGCATTTAAGTAGGTTTCTGCATCTGTAACCTTCAAGTAAAGAATGCTGTTCACATGTTGAGGCATGTGGCACTTGAAACAAGACACAGTTTCAATGATCTGGATGGAATGACTCTTCACAATTCAAATAACTACATTTGTATTATTCCTTCCACAAATTTATTTCAAGGTCATTTAGAAATACCACAATATTTGCAGTCACTTAAAGAACCTCAGTATTTAAGCAAAATTTCAGCCTAAATTTACAACATCACGGAATTTTTAAATTCTTAAACTCCTTGCTTGTATTTCCTTGTAAAAACAGAGACTGGTGTCCCACAACTGTTGGAATTCATGTTTATGAATTCTGAGTATTATCTGATTTTCAAGAAAATGTCCAAAAGACAAACAGTATCTCAAAGCCAGCACAGTTATTACAGATAGGCTGTGGTTTTTTTTATATCTGCAGAACAATGCAAGGACTTACAACTGCTTTTAAATTTCTGCTTCAATAGAAGCTATACTGTCATGGACTAATACAACATTGTTTTTACATTACTTAAAGTAGAAACATGTATCTACTTATCAAACCCAATTTCACCCTCTTTTACAAATTAGATCTTGGCACTCTCACCCACCCCATCTTTTAAGAGCTCACATCCAAATCCACACCTTCCCATTTTACCTACACACTAGGATTCCCCACCTGACTCAACTTACCTGTCCTACAGCTCCTTTTATTACCCAACCCAAACTCTTCCTCAGCCACACCAGCTGCTCTGTTGGTGTGCTGATCACTTCAAGGTAGGTATCTCCACTCCAGGCTTCTTGTGCAAGATTGTACTACATCAGGTACTCTTAACCTCCAATGAATTCATAACAAAGGACCATTCCTCAATTTCTTACCACTTATTTCCAACTCTGCCCAGTGTGATTTCTTTCCATTGGCTGCTTCCTCTGAGGACATAATTGTGTACATCCTCCGTGGATCAGGTGGATCGTACTTTTCCTTGGGCATTCCTGTTGAGATAAAAAGTAATTAAAATATTATATACCGATAATATTTGAAAAGGTAAATTTTCATTTCAATTATATTTTGTGTTGGACATTTGTTCCAAATACTTTTCAGAACTTCAGATAAAGATGAGCCCTCCCCACCTAAAAACTTCACTGAGTGTAAAGACTGCTATGCTATAAAGTAGAACACAGACTCCTGATGCTCCTAGAATGGCAGGCAACAGCCTAAGCCTCCACCTAGTGATTTAACAAAATCTGTAAGCCATCATAAACATTACATCTTGTCACCTTACATGGGTATGTCACTGTATCCTTCAAAAATCAATCCAACCTACTCTAGGCACTTGACTCTTCAACAATGAAGCTTTTTCAAAGTTATGATCCCCCCCACTGCGATCTCCCTTATAAACACTACAAAGGAAACATTTTCTAACAACTTTGACTATCTATCAGTTCCAGGTTTACTGCAATCCTCAGTTTTTCACACAATTCACCATGCAAGAAAAGCACTGTTTCAAAAAGATTCTCAGTTAAGTTTACAAAATGATAGCTTGTAATACAACCCTCATCCTACTCTTTTCAATCTGAAAATATTCTACCAGAGGTAGACATTTCTAGCACTTTCTTCAGCCAGGTGTTTAACACTGAAATTTTAACACCATTTCTCTCTCTTTCACATTTCTGATAACTTCACATCTCAGCATTTTCATGTTACATAGGACTTCCAATATAAATTACATTTACTACAAGTAAGAGTAATGATTTTGCATTGGCCCACACATAACCCAGAGCTTTTACAGCAAAGATTTCACCATCTTAAACTTCCACATCCGAATACATACAGAAAGGCCCAAGCAACAAACTGTAAAATTATTTATATGAAATTGAAAAACTAAACTATGCTGGCTCAAATCACATTTACAAGCACATTACAAGCAGTATTATGCAATATCATAGTGCAATATTAAGTGCGCTATGATAATACTACCAAAAACCTGTCAATGAAGAAGATTCTATACTGGTCAGAATCATAAGCACTCCTCCCTACCAGGTCTTTTAAGGCTACTTTTTTTTCCATACCCCTAGACAAAACGAACACATCAGAAAAGTTCTGCAATTACATAGAGAATAAACAAAGAGTAACTGTTAGTAAATTAGACTATTGACCAGACTTATGATCTGTTTATTGATTTGACCAGAAACTATTTACCTTGCATGTTAAACAAACAACAGAACACTCTCAAAAACTTTCATCTATTTACACATCTTCATGAAAATAAATCTTTTAGGCACCAAATGCTTACTTTAATACAACAGCTCTTTTACTGATTCACACTCCTCCTTCCCTTTCTCACTCCCACTACTGGTCAAAAACAGATTTCTGCAATGAAAATAAATTCCCCTTTAAAAAGTGAATTGTGGGTAAAAGGATGAGATTATAAATAGCAGCTGGGTGGAGCTCCTTAAAGAATGAAGGCACTAGAGTACCCAGGGTACTGGAATCACCATGTGTAACACTTTCTTCTTCAAACTAAACTAATTAAAGGAGGCAGCACTGGATTACAACCACCAGAAACACAAAAGCATAACTTCTCACTGCAATAACTATACAACTAGTACAATAATATATAGCTAAGTAACAGAGCATTTCTTCTGCAATTGCTATATATAATTACATATAATTCACAAAGATCAATGCCAGGTAGGAACACTCCAGTTTGTCAGCAAAATTTACCTTCCTCAGTCATTTAATGCTTTCTCTTCCTGCAGCTACCCGAATTAATAAATATGCTCCAATTTTTCAAGAAAGGAGGCAGGTATAACCAGAGACAGGAATCCCATTCAGTACAGAAACATGAATGTTCCCCAGAGCACACTCAATCACATGCACTAATTAACAGCCTTGCTAGTATCAGCAGCGTGTGGCTCCCCGCTACCAGAAGAGGATGACACACTTTTCCAGTGGGTTTTGCTAATGTGTGCTAAAACACAGAAGAGTCTGAGGTTTGAACACTAGATCCTGCTGACCCCGTGCTCCCAGTCCATCCATGACACTGTTCTCTCTCTCATTAGTTCCCTCTCCTGATGGTTTTCCCTTTCTTGAAGCTGCATTTCACAGTGCACGAGTCTCTGCTCTTTAAGATTGCTAGCAGGGGAACAACAACAACAAAAAAAAAACGCAAAAAAACCCCCCAAAAAACCACAAAAAAAAACAACCAAAAAAGGAACAAAACAAAAAAGAAAAAACAAAACAAAACAAAAAAACCCAAACTGCAAATATTTTTGTTCCCCCAGCTCTTTCCCCAGCTGAAGGCACTGCTGATGACCAAAAGCACTTGCCGCTGGCCACATAACAACACAAAGCTATGGTCACACCAAGCATTACCACCTCTTTATCCATCACCTAGAGCTCAAGATTTCTCAGAATCTGACAGCAAGGCTAAATATGGGTCATACTTCACTGGACACAATAAACCAAAAATTCAATACTTTGAATTGCATTTTAAAATATTACAGCACTGAGAAGTTCAAGAAAATAAGTAAATCCATCTGTTTTACTAATCACTGTCTCTCCTCCTTGCTCCCCCTCCCAAAATCCAAATTTAGAACCTGGTGAGCTGCTACAGTTAAACATAAAAAAACGAGGTAAATATTGGATTAAAGCAGTTTTCTCAGACTAAAGCAATTTTTACTAAGACCCATAAAACAGTGTTGAACAACCTCAGAGCCTTTCATAGCTGCAGCTTCAAACCATCATGACCATCATTTTCAAGACAGCTTACACCACCTGCAATTTTCAGTTGCACCCACACAGACAGCAGAAAGCACCACTGAACATGAGGCTGTCATCACCTGCAGCAAGTTAGTTCGTAAAGGAGAAAATCTTTATATAAACAAATATAGGACACAGATGCCCAAGAGCACACCCACACAAATTTGATGGAGGGTATTTAAATGTTTGAATGCAAATGAAATAGCAAACTATTTTGTACCAAGTTATTAAAATTGTTATTTAAATAGTGGTAAAAACAAAGAGTTTGAGAGTTCAAGAGGAGCACAGTTGCCTCTTCCCACCTAGGGTCACTCAGTCCCAATAAAGAATTAACATCCCTCACCCCAATGAAACTGAGCTAAACAAGGCTGATGAGGTCAACAGTGCAAAGGGTCTGACATAGGGAATTAGATCTCAAGTCTTCAGCGCAGCCACAGTTTTAAGCCCTTGTTTCCACAGAGGGTATACAGAGAGAGGCCATAGGACAGGGCAGGGAGAGCAGAGGCAGACAAGACTCTTCAGGGAAAGGTGCAGGGCAAGGATTATGGGGATCAAAAAAAAGAAAAAACCCAAAGGTTGTGAAGTCAAGCGAGGGCAACCTGAAGAGCTGAGAAGAATGGCTAATACAGCAGGTGGGTGCTGGAGCCCTGGCTCTGGCTTCACTCAGGAACAGGCCGCTAGAGACAAAGCCAAATGTTCACTGCACCTGTACTGATGGCTGACTGTTCCTCCAGATTAGAGCAGTGAGTGCACTCAGGTGATGACCAGCCAGGCTAGGTGTTGTTTCAGAGAACTGTCCCGAACAAGAGCCCAGCAGCCGTGCAAGTGGGAGTGTGTGCTATGAACAGCTCAGCACTGTGGCCATGAGGATAGGGTGTCAGGAAGAGCTGGTGGCCTGGACAAGAAGGAGTTGCCTGAAGGCCAAGCTGTTTTAGCTACACTACTAACTGTAGAAGAACAGAGTTCAGACCTTTACCTGACTTTTGAAATGGTAAGTCTCTGAGGCTAGAGGTGTGTGTAAAGCAGAAGCTGGACTATGAGGTAGTTAGTGCTCCAGATAGCTATGGAAACCGCTAATAACTAATGCCTCTGAAATAGAGAAGTGACAGTCTGGGGAAACTGCTCTGTGTGACAGGGCAGGAAAGATGGGGGCTTTCTTCCTGTACTTGTCTTCTGCTATTTTTTCATAAAAATTTGAAGATGGTGGGGAGGATTTAATCAAAATAGGTAGATGGGCTATTTTTTTTAATAGGAACCAGTAAGTTGGTTTGTTTGTTTAAAAAGAAACATCACCGCACCAGAAAATGCTACAGCAGTTCTTCACTTCCTGAAATGCTTTCTATATAGTACCACAGACAAGCTATTTCAAAAATAAATGAAACACACAACTCCTGTAGGCCAAGTGACATTTACTCTTTACAGTATTAGCTTTACTATAAATGTAGGTAACAAGTTTGTCCCAAAACCTGTCCTAGAAACATGCACTTCTTCCATATCAAAAATAAGACAAAGAAAACTTGAATTCTAAAACTTCACAAACAAGTGAGAATAATATAGGCTTGTGCTCAGACACAAATTGATCCAATAAACTATACTGAAATATGTCCTGGTTTGGGTGAACAGAATTTGCTTGCTTTTCACCCAAACCAGGACAAAATAGCTATTTCAATACTTACTAAGCTGCAATTACAAATCCCATCTACAAATATGCAAATACCTTTAGAAATACCTCAAGATCACTATGCTGAAACATTACAACTCTGTTTTTGAAGTTTCTTGACACTTGATGAAGACTTCTTTTAAATTCCTACCCCCTTACTTGACATTATGTATACTAGTAAAATAATATAGATCAGGAGATAGCCAGGAGGGAGAAATAAACCAAGTAGCACCACAGCCAATCAGGTGCAGAATTACTCAAACTTCTTGCTACTTTAAAATAAAGAGTGAATGAACTATACAAATCTAGATCTACTTCTAAAGTTAGAAGTAACTGGATAATTTATTGCAGTACAGTGTTACTTTGCAAATAAACTACTTTAGAACTGCTGGAAATTAGCAAGATAGAAAGCAATTTGCAGTGCTTCATATTAATTATAAACCAGTAAGTTGCTCAAAGATTTTGTAAGAAAATAATAGCACATATGAGAGAGGGCTGGTTTGTATGTTGGTTTGGATTTTTTCTAACCTTTCTTTCTCCAAGCCCTAATACCAAAAGTTCATCCCACATCACTCATTTATACCCTGTGCCTTTAACCTTGATGCTAATTTCTTTGCAATCCAACGTTTCAGGTGAAAATGGGTTCTGATGCCTTTCCTCACAAATGTGTTTCTCAAATTGACTGGTATGTCTTGAATTCAAAGTTAATTTGAGACTCTCCTCATCATCACCCCTGTGTCCTGCCAGCCCCTTGCACTGTGGGTTTACTGTGCGTGAAGCAGAACTAAGCTGGTCCTGCTGCAGTTCCTTCCTCCCTGGGACTGCGTATTTCTACTTCATTCTTGCATCAGCACTGACTTATCTCTCATAACAAAAGGAGCTGGGCAAAATAATTAAATTGGCAAAAAACTAAAGGGGGAGAGGAAGAAAAAAAGAATATTTAAGGGACCTCAGCTTCTTGGGTAAGTATATTATTCTTGTACATCAGTAGTGCATGTATGGACTTGCAGACAGCTGTTTACAGGACTGAAACAGGACAACATAATTCTATTTCTGGCCACACCTACCTGAAATCTCTTCTTGCAGAGCAGGAAGCAAAAATCTTGCTTGCAACTACCTTCATCCATGCATTAGTTAAATTGTAACACTGAACAAAGTCTGAAATCCTAACTGGAGGCAAAGTGCACTGCTTTTTAGATAAGCTGTAGCAGTTCTGGCAATGTATAGGCTAATGACAAATATATTTAAAGGGTTAACCTATACTGTTAAGTTTTATTAAAATAAACAGAAATTACTGCTTTAAACTCCAAACAGTGATTCTCTTTCAGAGGGAATGCAAAACAGAAATACATCTAAAAAATACCTTGCTCTGGAAAAAACTTCTTTAAAGTAATTTCATAGTGTTGTAGTTCCAACGTTTCCAACCTAAAACAAAATAATTGCCCAAAGACCTGAGACCATCCTTTAAACAAGTGCTTTTCCAAAGCGAATCAAGCTCCTCGCTCAGCAAATTACGAATTTCTATGGCAGCTGAAAAGTACAGGCCGGTGAAGCAACAGCCCTGCATGAACTGTCCCTGGGGGGATGGATAGGTGCAAAACCTGTATTCTCACAGAAAAGCAGCAGAGCTGCTTTAGGCTGTTGGTAACAGTCAGTCCCTACAGAATTTACACATCTGAATTGATTAACTGAATCCATGGCTGTATTTTGCATCACTCTGTAGCGTGCATGGACAACAAGCTACACATTAATCTTAATACTGGGAAACAATGGAAAAAGTACTCCTAGGCAAGATACCATCATGAGAAAAGGAAGCAAGCAAGCACCCAACACATGCCAGCTAAAATTCAAATGTCATGTGTAAATTTAATGCACTTCAACTACACTCTTATTTAGAATTATTCGGAAGCACTCCCAACTCCTAGAGATTAAAAAAAACTTTAAACTAAAGGAGTTAATGTTTGGGGTTTTTTTCTGTATGCCTGGTACTGTTCCTAAAAAGCCTTATAATTTTATGTCAGTCTTGTTTTTACCAATGTCTTCTTCAGAATATATTAAATTAGAATGTGTTGGGATTTTTTTACGTAAATGTTAACCCACCCCTAGAGCATTCTGGATTTTCCAACCTCTAGCAAGTATACACCACAACATGGCAGCCTACTTCTACCCTCCTGTGAACTACAGCTTCTGCTTCTTTTGCTACAATACACAACTTTGCAAGTACAAAGTTCAGAAATGCAGGTGTAAGCCACCACCTAAAGGAAAAAAAAATAATTAAAGCTTCCTCAAATTAGAGGAATCCATATGAAAGTCCATTAGAACTAAAACTGTTAAGTGTTTTGATCCTGAATAAACAGAAATTTGAGAACTTAACTATCTACTGAATAACAACCTTAACTTTGTCAGAGAAAATGTAATTGCTCCATTGAAATACACACAAAGAAAACATCAGTGTGGCAAGAAAACAGAGATTTGTTATTCTTTTCCTACTAGTATACTACTTCTGGGTAAATATCATGTCTGTTATGTAAACACCTATTATTTGGTGACTACTGCAAACTCTCGGCCTTTTATTTGAAAAGGATGTTCAAGTAATTTATTTTTTTTTACAGTAAGTATATAGTATTGAACAAAATTAGATTAGGAAAAATGTGATTGGGAATTAGTATTTTTTCAGAATTAGTGCTGTGAATTAAAAAATTTCCTTTTACCTATTGTGAGGAGAGATGGCACAAGTGCTGTGTGCAAAGGCAGAACTCGAGCTGCACAATGAACAACTCCACAAACCCTCTTCACCCCCAAGAGACTCAACTACAACATGTCGGAAGGTGTCAAGATCCTTTTAACCCACTTTATAGCTTAACAATGGAATAATCTAAATTAAAAAACAAAACAAAGTGTTTGAGCAACACAAATACCAAGTGCTTTTTCACTTGGTAAGTTAACATTTTAGTAGCTATTAGCAAATTAAAACTGAATGGCTTCATCAGGGAAGTAATGCTGCTTCATCATTTTTTGAGAACTTCTAAAACTAGAATATTATTAAATTACAAGCTACCCTTCTTTTTCTGACCTAGATAATGCAGTGGGATGAGAAGGTGTATTACAACTATGTAATCATAAATACAAGGCACTGATTAAGTTAATACACAGTAGTTCGTGTGTGTGTATATCTGGAATATAACTAGAGGAGTTACTTGATTTTGTGTAAGTTCTACTACAGAAAACTCATAAGTTGACGAATGTTTTAATATTCTTTAAAATTAATAATAACAAAAAAAATCCAAACCATTAAAGCTGTAAAAGTTCTACAGAACCCTTGATCTAGCCAAAGACAGACTAAAATGAGACACAACCCTCCTGAAACTTAAGAAAAGTATCCCAGTTCAGATAAACTGGGCCATAAATATCAAACAATGTATTTACTGTTTCCACATCAGGAAAACTTGATCACACTGTAAGTTACGCAGCACTGACTACTATCAGGCTTTCCATTTTAAGTCCAAAACTCAGTCATTTCCGATTTTTACCAAGACCATATTATGCAGTCTTGAACTGCAGGTATTTCAGATTTAATCAAGGTTTCTTTGCCCTTCTTAGATGTTTATCACAATGCTAATTGGCTGGTTACAACATGAGTGGCAGAGGTAGGGAGGTTGCCATTTTCCAAACCTGTAGTCTCCTGCCAGACCTGCCACCTCTCCACTCGCAATGTCCTGTCATATAAGCAACCTGCAACCTGGTATTTTTATAGTGTATACATAACCCCCTAAACCTTAGGTGGTGTGAAAACCATATTTACTGTAGTTTCACTAGTTCAAAGAAGCAATTTTACCTTTCATGTTCAGACTGGTTTGGGTTCAAATGAAAACTCTAAAATGGTCAGAATACAAAAACAAAATTCAGCACAGAGGTTCTTGACTGCTTGACAGACCCAAGAGATTTATTCTGACTCACAATAAAGAACAAATACCCATTCCTTACCATGCACATCATCTAATAATTAGAAATACCATGTTCAAATAGTCTCAGTGTACACAGACATACTCCAGATGATTAGAATAGTTCTTAATTATCAGCAATTGTATGTAATTATGCCTATAGTAAAGGCTGCTGTATACAAAACAAACATTAATGCAAAATTAAATTGCAAAGCAAAGGCTGACCTTTAACTGGTATCCCTAGAAACACTCTGGCTAGCTAATGAGTATTAGACAACATTCAGACTTTTCCATTTTCTATTTTAGCATATTCTGAAATGCCAACACTTTAAAAGATCAGTCAGGTTCACTAATTACTTTAAGAATTTACTTGCATTACATAATTATAGACTGTACAAATAAGATGGAAGCTGAAAGATCAACTTTAAAAGGAAGAGTTCTGTTGTAAAACATTTAGCTTCAAATTTTAAAAATGCATATAGGCAGTAAAACCAAAGCTTTAAAGCTTCTACCTACAAATGTCTTCAGAAAGCTAATGAGAATGGTCTTACACTTCAAAGCATTAATACAATACTAACTCTCACTCCACTGGTTGCATCCAGATAATTATATTTGACAACTTAGTTATGATTCTTCACGATACGTGGAACATTAATTCTTGTTTAGAGTAACTACGACACAATTTCTTATCTTGGTCCAGCTTAGTAAGCTATTCTGAGTACTGGCATGTACACCGCAACGTTCCTTACCACATTTTCCTTTATCTGTCGGCAGAAAATGCCACAGTTCTGTTTTGTGGGTGAAAACATGAAGTCACCGCACAAAACATTATCCTCCTTCTTAGCCGTGCAATAGAACATGGGAGTAAGAGATAACCTAGCTAATAACCTAGCTATTTCAAGTGAAGTTTGGACATGAACTAAGTTTCAGCATTCCTGCTACAGAGCTGAGCAAGAGCTTGACAAGTTAAATCTAAATCCAGAAACCTTCACCTTCCTAAAAAACAGCTTCTAGACATTTAAATATTTGTTAATATTAGAGTTGCTAAACTAAGAGAAGTTCAGGATATTACAGAAATTGTTCATGCTCTACCCATCCAGCCACATCCTGACAGAAGCAACTAGACTATTCATAGATTGTTTTTACTTCAAATTAAACTAACAAGCCTGAGAATGTTGTTCCACAACCACACTCGTGTGCAGCGAAGCCAACTTGAGATTTCTTTCCTGTCCCCATGTTCCACTTCATCACCATGGTGTTGATGCAGCTGTTTGTGAGACAATGCTGAAAACCAATGAGGATACCCAGCTAAGAAAGTGGAGTTTATTGGGGGGGGTTTCAAAAGAAAAAAAAAAAAAGCAGCACTGCTGCAGCCAGGTCACTGGTTGCTTTTCAGCATTACAGCGTGACTCCAACAGTTACACTGACGCAGATTATGCAGAGTTAATGAGCAACCAAAGCAGCAGCGTTCCAAGTTCCGCCACCGGAGAAAACTCCTGACACATTACACCAGAAGAAATCATGGGGTGATCGAGTCCATGGCTTCCTGCACAGAAAGCATCTAGGCCACGGCTGACTACTACTGTACAGCCAGCTCTCACATCTCCAGAGGTGCATCTGTCATGATGTTCCTCAGCAAAGCAAGGATTCCTTCACTTCATACTTTTTCATTAGTTAATACTTGTTATTATTTAACCATTACAATGCCGTCTCCTTGTTCTTGTTTGGACAGTGAATGCTCAAATCCAGTTGTTTTCAGTTTAGATTTGAGCCTTCCTGTCTTTGTAGGTGTCATTTCATTTAGTTACTTGTTCCAAAAAGCAGGTGAGCAGGTCTCTGACGTGCAAAGGTCTTTTTCTGATCCCTGACTTTGCAAACTCATCAATGCACAAAGATACTTCCATGGAGCACCACTTAAGTCAGATAAACCTGCAGGATCCACAATCACTCATCAATATATTCCCAAATAGCTCAAGCAGTAAAGCTGCACAAATTATTTGTAAAATGTGGCACACTAAATTATAGTATACCTCATAGTCTCCTAACTATAGCAAGATGCTGTAGCCTCATGACATGACCTATCACTCAGATTGGTTCAGCATGTTCTAGAAACTCCCAGCCTTCAGAATGAAACTGGTGGCTTGCTAAGAAAAGAGGGAAGCTCAAAGAGCTGAAGGAGGTCTTGGAAATACTATTATAACACAGTCCAGAAACTTTAGAACCATCTTAAGGTAGGAAGCTGCTTCACTTGTAGAATAAAAGCTGCATGTCAGAAACACGGACTAAGACACATAAAAGAACCATAAAAATACCCAGGCTGTGATCTCCATGTCTAGATGGCAGCCTCTGTAACATACCTTACAGCTTTCCCAGTGTAAAACAAAGAAATCAATCTCTTCCTGCAGAGCTCCATTACAGCACAAAGCAGAATATTATCTGCAAGTATTTTAGGTCTAAAGTAAACAACTATGTATGTATTTTCACCTCCCAGTCCCTCCTTGATTCCTTCACTTAAAAAAAAAAACCACCCTCTGAGGCATTAACAAAAGGATTCGTGTTGCAGTCTTAGAAAAGAAAAAATTGAGTTGTTGCCAATTTTTTTTTTCTTTAAATAAGCACCACCTTGGAAATGTAATTAGTAACTCAAAAGTACATGTTAAGTATTTAAACAGCTTTTTCTATGGTACCTGCCTGAGCATTTGTAAAGTCTCTTCAAGACTTCCACAGCAGAAATTGGTTAAGAAATTGTGAGTGCAGGTCCCCAAGCTTATGCCAAGCTTCCCTGATGAGTGAGCTTCTACAACCCAATTTCAATGTAGGAACATAGATCACTTAATACAATGCTAATAATCTTGAAGGATATTGTACAATGGGCACAATTGCAAGTGCGTAAGCACCAACACTAAAGAATACAAAGCAGATGAAACCCTGTAGTGACTCAGTTTGAGCAATTCATGTATAAAGCTTTCAAAATTACATCATGAAGTCTAAATTTAGACAGGATTCAGTAACATCAGTATTCTGACAGCAAAAGTAGTACAAAATCTCAATATACAGATAAAAAAAAAACAAACCCAGATACATTGTATGCAACAGGGTCAACCTCCATCTCATGCAACTATGACTAAAATCTCAAAGTAGGCTCTGATGAGATTATTCTTGTGGGGTTTTAAGGTCAGTGGTAAATTGTTTTTTTTCATTGGGGCCAGCAATGTAATGGTAGAGACTACACATATACAAGTGTACAGTCAAAATTACACAACTAAACCAGAAAATAGACTACAGCTCAACAGACTGTTAGTAAACAGAATCAAGGCCTCTGTAGCAGGAACTGCTTGTTGAAGTAGGTGCTGAACAACTGGAAGGAAAAAATCTCTTTCACCACCCAGCCTCCTACACAAGGGGGTAATCCAAGTATGACAACACGCTGCACTACAAACAAAAATACTTTGCATTCTGGTGATAGATTAATAGCACCACTTTTCTTTAGACTGCCATGCCTTTAAAAAAAGAGGTTTTTGTTCATCTGCTGGAAAATTATGCTCAGTTTGTTAAACCTTGGAAGCATTCAACCCCATCTTAAAGACTGGAGTTTCCATCACAAACACCACACTTGTTTAGAAGAATGTCTTCCTAACATTTAGTGCAGCCTGATCTTAATTATTCTTACCTTGAAAGGTAACATGATCCTTCAATTTTTGACCCTTCATAACATAATCTCAAGTCTTCATATATAAAATGTCAAAAAGTATTTACCAGCCCATGCAGTATTACAGTCTCATCTACCTTTGTATTTCAGTTCTTCTCTAAAATTCAAGAAAAGTAAACAGCCAGAATACATCAGGACTGTATGAAGAGTTCAACTTCAAAATGCAAACAAAAAAGGGATGAACGGTAGTATCCTTTTTACAAATTGATTGATCCAAGAGACTCAGGTGAAAAGTGAACAAAGAGTTAATCCACACATGAAGGGTTCCATTTCAGTAATAACATGAATAAACCCCCACAGAAGGCTTCATTGCCAGCAGAGTCCAGATGAACCAGTAGGAAGAACAGAGGGCAGATAATCCTGTAAAATTACCCCAGTGGAAATGTTGATAAATTCCCAATTATGAGACCTGCTCTAGAATGAAAAAAAATGCGAGACACAATACAATTACCAGTCAACACTTGCACATCTTTGTACTTAAGCCAGACAAATACCACAGGTATTTCTTAATCCCTTGAATTTTGAATTAGGCACCCATTGTGGCAAAATCAAGATTAAGAAAATAAACCCCAGAAATCAAACAAAAAAACCTGATGATCTGCAACCCTAGTTACAAAGCAGATGTCTGTCTATGGAGTTCTGTTTTCAGGAATACAATTTTCTCTACAGTTGTGGATATACAGATATCTGTATTTTTTAAAAAAAAAGTAACAAAAAACAAACCAACAACAAAAATAACAAAACACCAACCCACCTCCAAAAACACAACAAAAACAACCACAAACCAAGAAAAAAAACCCCAAACAAACCAAAAATCCCGTTTTACTGTATTTGTTCTGATTATATTTCTTATATTACATAAAGCAAAGCAGCTTCCACATGAATTGTTAATATTCATGGAAAATCTGCCAAAAAAATATTCCTTTAACATTTATATCTGTATCAAGATAGAAACAGGTGTATAGATATGTACTTTTCTAAAGCCTTGTCTGATCCCAGGCTTAAAATTCAGTATAAAACTCTAAGGGAGAAAAGCTGTCCTGTAAGCACGCTGGCAGATCATGGAGTCCAGACCTGAAGGGTGCACACGATGCAGACGCTCTGCACCCACTCCAGCTGTTTGGCCCCGCTACACCTGCCCCAGAGCCCAAAAACCACCCCCAATTAGCCGAATTAAAGCGAAATTGCTGTTCATACGTCTGACGGATCCGAGCTCCCGCGCCCCCCTGTCACAGGTGCCCCCCCGCCCCCATTCCCCGTGCTCCCAGTACTCACCAGCTCCCCCCCAGCTCCCAAGCGGCGCCAACCGGCCGCCCCCCCCCGTCTGGGGACCCCCCACCCCCTGTTCGACGACACCAGCGGGGGGGGGGGGGCCCCAGCGCCCCCCCCCAGTGCTCCCCGTTCGT
>JANHGL010005861.1:0-18823 GCA_024611195.1 Ceyx melanurus | reverse complement strand
TTTAAAGAATTTACTAATTTTATAAAAATTAATACACATATAAATACTTTACTAAGATTCAGATAAAACTGAATTTTATAACAAAGAAGCAGAAATGTATTCATTATATCTCTGTATTTAGAAAAAGTCAACATTTATGGTATAGTCATATTAGATGATGATGAAGAAATACCTCCCACTCCCACAGTAACTCTGGAGGTTGTTAAGCAGCAACTAGTATAGATGATGAAGAAATACCTCCCACTCCCACGGTAACTCTGGAGGTTGTTAAGCAGCAACCACTAAAACTATTTTAAAATCAGTCTTGCATTCAATAATTTTAAAAGATCAGGCTGAAGAGCTCTCTAGACAATTGACATTGATTTTTCAATAAGTCTTGGAACCCTAGGGAAGCTCCAGAAGACTGGAAGAAAGCTAATGGGTCAATACTTCAAAAAAGCAAGCAGGATGAGCCATATAATTATACATCCACTACTTAACTTTGATCCCAGGAATAGACTGGAACATTTCATGCAAGGTTCAAAGACTAGAGGATTCAAATCAGATAACAGAAAATGTAAATCAATACTGATTCATTTAAAACAGAAGTTATCACATTTCTAACTTTTAATCAGACTACATGACTGATCTATGTCATAGCTCTGATGCACTTCTTAGATGTACAGAAGTATTCTACTTCATAGGATATTTTTAAAACAAAGGAATGGAAGTGATTTACTGTACTGCTGAAATCGCTCATCAACTCATTTTTCATACACAACCTCCAGAAACAGAGAAAGAACCATCCTAAAAGCAAATACAGCTTTTGCCCTTTTCTTATAGAAGTTTGTACTATGGTAACAATAAATCTATTTGCTTTGTTCCCAGAAAGTACGGTTTTTATTTTATATTTATTTTGATATTAATTTTGTTCTGTGGATTTAATAGGTTTTGACTTGGTATTTTTCTTGTTTTGATTTTTGAGCTTGTGTTTAGTAGGTCATAGAAAAATGATATCTTCCCAAAGCTGTCCCCTCATTCACCAAGTTTTTAATATTTCATATAGTGACTTCCTATTTACACATATTTAGTGGCCTCTTTGTCATCACCTTATATTTATATTTCATCTTCATGCCATAAATAAGTGACTAGATCTACATGAAAGTGGTGGTATGCATAATATGTATGGTAGACATAAAAGCTACAGATTATTCATTATATGAACGTCACATACACCTTTTAATGTAGGTGTTTGTTTTTATTATCTTTATTACCTTTTATTTTTAATACCTTTTTTATTGCCTTTATTACCTATTACTCAACTTTTCAAGGTCATCCAAATATTTTCATATGCTATTTTAATATTCTGCATTAATATAATCTCACATCAATATAAAATGAGATTATTCATTAGTAAATTTACTATTTTTGAGCCAGTCTCTAGTATTAATCACCTTAAAACTATCTAAGACAATTTTTAAAGGAAATAAAT
The DNA here is from genome assembly GCA_024611195.1 of Ceyx melanurus. Lineage (NCBI taxonomy): Eukaryota > Metazoa > Chordata > Aves > Coraciiformes > Alcedinidae > Ceyx > Ceyx melanurus. The sequence goes on along the minus strand of JANHGL010005861.1, from coordinate 17,352 downwards.
AAACAAATTCCAGCAAGTCACATAGTCCTCTTTTGGAACAATTTTGTTAACATCCCTCTTTTGAGTAGTTACACGATTTACAGTTTTACATCTCAATTTCTTCAACATCACTTATAATTTCCCATGTGGTACTAAACTAAAATGTTTTCCTAAAATCTGTGTAGATTAGATATATTACAATTATTTCAAATGAAGAATGCTATTAAACTACTACAGTAGAAACTACATTTGGAAAAACAATTTAAATTTATTTTTTTATGTCCCTATATCATTAATTGATATTTCATTTGAAATTGAATTCAATATATGCTCTAACCAGAACAAACACAACTGACAAGCTAAGATTTTGTACACACAGCTGACTTCACTCTTTCCACTGATTTCTGTTAAAGGCCACCACTGTGCTGTCCTCTACTTTTTCTAACGTACAGATAGAGAAATTGCCTGAGTTTTCAATTCAATTTTCTGAAATAGAGATACACAGGGTCCAATTCATTAAGATCCTGGCGATCCCTACCCTTTATAATTATAATTCAACACTATTGGAAGGAATCTTACATGGCAGTAATAATAATGCATTATCTAAATACATATATATGCTAGGTGAAAATGTTCTATGTCCATATCCTGATTTTGAATGCATTCTTGTGTTTATTAATGTACAGGTATTCCTCACAAACCAATGATTTCCAAAAAAGATTAGTAATGCATTTCATATACTGGGGAAAAAAAATTATGTCAATATTTCAGTTGCAATTAGATTATATTCTACAAGGATGTATCTGTCTCAACTATCGATGAGACAATTTTGTTGTTAAAGATGGGAAAAAAAATATTTAGAACTTTTTGGTGATAAATATATTTAGCTATTGATAATGTTATTATTTTAAGGTGAGCTCTTATTATTCTTTTCGTGTTGACTTCTCAGGCAATTAAGTGGCCAATGTTCTCTTCTTATGAACAGTAAGTAAATTGATTTGACAATCAACTTCCTTATATATGAGATACTTTATATATATTTGGCCAGACCAAATGATTCATAGGAGTACAGAAAAAAAGAAACTGATTAATCATCTTGGTTAGGATGAATCTGTAACCTGGAGTTCCAAAGAGATAATAAATATTACAGTTTTGTCATGGCTCAATGATTTTCATGCTGAGACTTTTTGATGAAGCATCAGAGGTGGGAAACACAAACAGTTCAGTCCAATGGACATTCCACTTCATTATTGCAGTTACAAATAGCTACCTGGTAATTTTTCAAAGTTACTCATTCCAGACAGCAGAAAGCCAAAATGAAAACAGCAACCTGAAAATCAGTTACTTTCCAGATCTGAAAACCAGTCATTCCACATATAACATGTCCTGACCTGTGGAAAAGTCACTGCACATAAATTCTCAAATGTTTTCTGCCTAAAAACACTTTCTAAGAATACACATTATATTTCCAAATAAATAGATCCAAAATTGCTTACCCCAGTTGTTACACAGTTAATATTCTTCTAATCCTAAAAATATTCAGGGAATTTAAGTCTATACATCCCCAGATCTTAGAGAAACCAAATCTAGGTCCATTTTTCTGTATGAAATTTAATCCACTGCGAGACTGCACTTTCACTAGACCTCAGAAATACTCATATCTAAACACTAAATTGGCTGTAGGGATAAAAATTTCTATATGTTATTGTGTATTAAACTGAAATACTTAATTTTAATTACAAATTAGTCTTGAAGTCAAATGTAGGGCACGATAACAAAGGGCACTGTCTTGCTTAAAAAAGTGAAATACAGAATGTTAGAAATAAAGTATTAAAATCAAGTCAAGTCATATGCAGAATATGAAATAAGGAACAATCAGAAGTAAGCAAAAATGGCTTATTAATTATAACAGTAGATATCCCATGAGGGGGAAAAATAAAAAAAAAAAAAAAAAGAAAAGCAGCAGAAATATTTTAAATGGAATTTTAAAAAGTTATTTAATTTCAATCCAGTTATCCAGAACCCATTTTTAAGTCCATTTAACAATAAAATGCTTTTTGTTCTTACAAATCAGAGCACAGCACTCTCAGTTCCCTGAAAATATTAATTGCTGATGACACTAAAAGAAGCCTTATACAGTATTGTAAAGAATGGTCTATAATAAATGTTCAGGCATATAGTTTTTCACAGTGATTAGTTTGAAAGGAGCAGTCTGTCTATCTGTTTGCTTTTGTTTCTATTTTGGTTTAGCTTGTTTTTTCATTTGACTGACTGATTGGTTGGAAGTTTTCCTCCTTTGTGATTTAAAATGAGGCACAATGCCAGTAAGGTTTTTTGTGACAGCTCTGTGTTTAATAGTTTTGTGATGAGCATATTTGGGTTATCTTCTTAAAATATTGCTGAACAGAAATATTTGGTTACTAGGTAGAATTAACTCTGTGTTAGTAAGTTTCAGACATACTCTACTCTGAGTCTTCTGTCTGCCATTATCCCAGTCTTATGTAAGGAATTTCTCTATAGGGACAGGGAAGCATTAAAATCCAACTTCAAAAAGAAAATACAGTGAAAATGTGCATGGTAGCAGTAAGAAAGTAGAATATGTAGCTGTTAGTTTAAGGTCTCTGTTTTGCAGAAGAGGATGAACCATTTCTTGTTCGTTTGTTTCCGGGAAAAAAAAAGAAAAAAGTTTTGAAAGATGGGTATATATAATTTGAAACATTTTCCAAAAGTTTAGATTCAAGGATGGTATTTGGGAGATTCATTGCAGGAAGATAAATTTGTCAAATTAAAATAAAAAATTGTCTAAGGTTTTTCAATGTAATAATTAAGAAGTCATCTCTTCTGCTTATTTCTTTTTGGAATATAATCTCATTAAGTAGAAGTGATTAAATGTTTTATAAAATTATATGTCACTATTGTTTTACATAAAGGTTCATTACCCTTTATTTTTGAATCATCAGGAAATTGACTATCAAATGCTCCTTATTTCTCAGCTACTGAAGACACAATAAAGATGCAGCATCACTGTTGTACTGATGAGCATGAGAATGGGAGGCAGTCTACAGCAAAAATTTTTTTTGAAAGTTAAGAATTTAAAAGGAATTAGTCACGTTTTGCAAAATTGTCCCATTTTAGAGGAGGTGCCAGATTGATTAAACATCTACAAGTTATATGGTTCTCTAAATTAAAAAAAATTCAGTATTTGATATGGTACAAGAATGTCCGGACCCCTGAGCTTTATATACTGGGTATTACATATATGGGCTGGAATACCTTGTTGGTCAGTTTGGGGTCACCCGTTCATGTTCGTTCCTCCCTGCAGGTGCGGTCTTTGACTTTCTGCACCCCCAGTGTGATATTCAAGTTCTAGCAGTGGCCTTGGCATCCTTGGTAATAACTTTAAAAAGAGTTCTAAAAACACTTATTTCTTACACAGTAAGTTGAACAAGCAGCAAATGAGGTCAAAAGGGCCAAATAATTGAAAAGGAGGCTACCGCTGTAAGATAAACAAGGTTAAAGTGGGAAAGCACAGAGAATACCATTATTATGATATCATTAAGCATGAAATGCTGATGGGGTTCTGTAGAGAGGTTAGCAAACACCATAAGAAAAGCTGACTTGTAGGAAATGTGAAAAAGCTGAATAAAAATGGCCAAAATTAAATAATTCATGAAGAATAAAGAGTGGAAAAGGGAAAATCTATTCTTGGTAGGTCACATTAGTAAAAAAAACCAAAGCAAACCAAAAAACAACAACAAAACCAACCAAACAACCAAACAAAAACCAAAACAAACAAAAAAACAAAAGCACCAAGTGAGCATAAATAAAGACATACAGTTAAATGATCAGCAAAAACAATATGGTAAAACCAGGAGGCTTAACTCCCTGTGTGCCTGCAAAATGCATGAAAGAAATAACAAAACATATAAAGGAGTTTTAAAAGCTTTGATGACAGTGAAAAAATCAAACAGAGCAAGAAGAAATTACAGAATTAAACTTCAGGACATATTTGGAAGACATCTCGAGTATTCTTTAAATATACAGGAACAAATTATAGTTTAATTCAAATCACTGTAAATCTATAATAGTTTTGATGAAGTCAATATACTTATCCTAGATTTACACCAAATAATATAAGAAACAAGCTTGTCCTGTCATGTACAACCAATTACCATTTTAATTAGGACCAGAGGGATACGAGAACTCACTTTCTATGACACTCACTCTCATCACCTATCCTCTATAATTGTAATTGCTGATTTTACTGAATAATGGGTTAGGAAGATAAAAAATAATAATAATTTTGTAGTGGAATTGTTCACTGATATCTTGCCCTTATCTGTTCTTTTTCATAAATACATATATATAATTATTTTCTTTATTTTATTTTAATCTGTCTTGATTGTAAATGAAGAGAGAATGATTCACTCTTTATGGCAGTTAATGTATCTGATGCTGATTTCAATCTTATTCTTCCATTATAAATATTTCATATATACCTTATAGTCTATTATGTACTATATTTTATGTATTTATGCATAGATTTTTCTGGTTTTTTGTTATCCTGCTATATTTATCACATCCATAGGCTGAAATTTATGGCCTTTATATTACAGAGAAAAGGTACACTAAAATATATAATCACTGGAGAAAAATAAACAAGACTGTTTCAAACAATACTTGTTCAAAATCTTAAGTGATAAGCATAAGGCTAACTCGGGTCCTCACACTTTAATGTTGCTAATATTTGGTCAATAAGGACCTGATATAGGAACTGTGGAAATTTTGAGACAAGTCTGCAAAAATTAGAGGAAAAAAAAAAAGTTTATTTGAATTTTCAAGGCTGTCACAGAAGCTCACAACATCTGAAAGGAAAATAAGTGCTATTGGTTTCTTAAATTAACTTTCATCTTACATTTCTTACACTTACAATTTTGCTTCTCCCTTGCATTATAGAGGATGAATGTATCTATTTGGCCTGACTGACCACACGCCTTTCAATGACAATTTATATCTGTATCAGTATGCACTAGAATGAAAGTTAGTATATAAACTAAAATAAAAGCAAAAAACCAAAACAAACAAAAAACCAAACCAAAACAACCCAACTAAACTGGTGATTATTCCATGTTTCATTATCAAAAGAGGAAAAAAAGGAAAATTAAAAAGAAACACCGTGGAAGTCTTGCAGCTGATCCTAAAATACTTGAATGTAGATTTTCCTTCAGTAAAAATAACAATTGGAGCAGTTGTTACAGCAAAACCAGAGAAAAACTACTGCTGATTGTAGAGAGTATTGTTTTGCTTTCTGCATTGATATTTCCATTAGCAGGAAAGAAAGGGTATGGGTCATGTCCTTTGTCAATATGGTTTATCCTTTCAGTGCTCTCAGATGTGTAGGGAGCATTAATGTTTATTTAGAAGAAGCCACTCTCACTTGCTATTCCAGATGGTATCAGATTATCTGATGACTTCAGCTGTAATAAAAATGTAAAAGCCACTCGAGAGACTACAGATATATCTCTGGACATTTGGAAATGTCATCCGGAAAACATCTTGACTGTATGCGTATATACGTATATAGAAGTAGGTGAGTGTTGCCAATTTTTTTTGTGTGGCTATTTCTTTCTATAGTATATTTGATAGCAATGATAATTGATTCAAAGAATATTTGAATATATTGATAATGGACATCTCTATCACAAAGGTAGATTTGTTATTTTTACTTCTTTTTATAGACTAGAGAAATGTTTATGTACTGATAGGGACTGTACAATTTTATATATATATATGCATATATATATATATATATATATACAGTATTTTAGTATCTGGGAAAGGAGGATCAAGGCAGGAACATTTGTGGTTATGGCACCTGTCTTTTCAAGCAACAATTACACATGCTGATATCAGCTTCCCAGGGTATCTGCTGATAGGAAATAGTGCATGAAATATTTTTTCCTGTGCTTTAATTGTTGAGCATTGTTACTTCAGATATTTAAAGAGAATATCAGATAATAGCGAAAGAAGGTAAACTTCAAAACCTTAAAAATAATTATGAATAATAAAAAATATATTTTTAATTTTAATCTTCTTTAGGATGCTTATTTATTTCATTTCTTTGCCTACACTTGTTTGATGATTTTTTTTCCTCCACTTTTTACCATAAGTTGTTTTCTTTTTTTTTCACTGTCTGTTGTTGCTACTTTAAAACGTACATCACAAAGACAGCTCAAGCATTATAATGCCTTGGACAGCTATAATTCAATTTTCAGTATATTTTTTGCCAATTGTTTTTTTTTTTCTATTTATAGAACACCAATTAAAAGAGAAGTCTATGCTGCTTGTGTCCTTTTTTTTTGTGATAGCCATACAATGACAGCAAGAAATTGTGATTATGAGCATATGGTGAAACATTTTAGTATCTTATTTATTTTGCAGTCTTCCGTATTACAACTAGTATTAGGGCCTACTGGAAGATCAAGCAATAAATCATTTGACCATGTAGAATTCATAGTCCTGTAATTGATCTTTTCATGTGTTTTCAGATAAAACTGCATAATGCTTTCTAACTAAAGATAAATGAGTATATAAATTGCTAATGTCCTTGAGGGAGGACATTTTCTCCTAGCTCAATAAAATTGCATTCATGTAATATCATAGAATCATAGAACATTAGTGATGGAAGGGACCTTGCACAAGGAAAAACTTTTTCACAGTGAGGGTGATGGAACTCTGGAATGGGCTGTCCGGGGAGGTTGTGGAGTCTCCTTCTTTGAAGAAATTCAAAACCACCTTGGATTTGTTCCTGGTGACTTTATCTAGGTGATCCTGCTCTGGCAGGGGGTTTGGACTGGATGATCTTTCTAGGTCACAGAATCACACCATCACAGAATATTAGGGATTGGAAGGGACTTAATCATCTTTTTCCACCTTTTAACTTCTTGTTTGCATTGCCTGTAAGGGTGAAAAGAAAATAAACATACTTTTTGGAATGAAGATTTTAAAGAATTACTGTGGATTAGACTATTTTCTACATCCATCAACTTGACAGCATGAAAAAAAATAGCATTTTGTGTTCATATTTTAGGAAGATCACAATACAGTGCATGGAATAGGTATGCCTTAGGGGACAGTAAGATCTGAATTAAGTTTTTCTTATTTCATTGATTCACCTAGATGAGTAATTTTAGCAAAGCATTGCCCCTGGGATTTCAGTGGGCTGCACAATAAATTTATAGCACTTTCTGACCTCTGACCATTTAGATATTTATATATTAATATATGCAGTGCTATATAAATAGTAAATGCTGCAACAAACTTTTGGTTTGACACAATAACATGGAGCATGATTAATTTATTCTGTCTGAAAATATTAATATATTTGTCACCTAAGACCTGGAAGAATAATTCTTAAAAATAATAGAGGATATGATGGTGTATTCTGTAAGGTATTTGATTTCTTTATCCATCCAAGTTGTGAATGAACTTCAGAAACAATAAAACTATCAAATATTTTGAAAGAAGTCTCTGCTCTTTATACTGTACATAAATACACATAGCTTGAAAACCAGGCATAAATAACAATAATCTAATTTGACTACTTGGCCACTTCAGGGCTTTTTAGAAAAGCTTCTCAGAGAACAAAAGCAACAGAGGAAACTCTATGCGAAGGAGCAGCTTGAACATAGTGAGCAGTTGTGTGAATTGTATGAAAAACTGGGTGAGAACTTGTAGGTCACAATCAGACAAAATAGATGCCTATAAAGTAACTCAGGAAAGCTGACAGGTCTTTCAGCATGGCATAATTCAAGTGTACAAAGAGTTCATCCCTGTGCTTAAGATGAGAAGACATATCAGGAGACTGGCTTGGTTAAGCTGGAATAGAGTGTGTTTATGTACATACACGAGGTGGGCTTCCTTTCAGCACTGACACCAACAGCATTGAAGCCAATGTAGTTCCTCATCCCACTTGTCAAAGAGAACACTTTGTCTAAGCAAGAATCAGTAAAATTTTATAGATTTATTAACTTTAGAAAACAGTAGAGAGAGGGAAAGCAATAAATTAAGAGCTCTAATTTGTATGGTTAAATACATCTTCATGAATAAAATTCCTCGGACTTTATCTTGCTAGATTAATCTTTTTTCAAGGGAAACACTTATTTCTTGACAGCCTAATTAAGTTCTGCTTTAAGTTCTATTTTGTGTTACACTACATATGCACTAATATATAATGTTATTGATTGCTTAACCTTTCTTTGTGAAATTTCCCAAATTAAGAGTTAATTGGAAAGCTAAACTGGGTTTGGTATTGCTTTGTTGGTTCTTTTTTGTGGTTTTTTTTTTTGTCTTTTTTTGGTGATTTAATGATGAGCTTCAAAAGAAACAGTGCAAAATCAAGTTTAAATTTAAAACAATATAGTTTAGCCATCTAATGCAGAAGAAAGCAAACTGTCATGTTAAATGTACTTCAGATCTTACCTAGACATACACAATATTTATGCTATGTAGATGCTCCAGCTTTCTATTAGTACTACAGCAATTAGGTCCTTCTGAAATTACAATAACTTGAAGAGCTTTAAATAATGTGTATTAGTCATAAAGAAATCTCAGAAAATGGTGACTGTACAGATTACTATTTCTGCCACTTTATTGACATGTATGGATGCATGAAATTGCTTTCATTTTTGTAAGAACTAGTCAGGAATATCAGGATAATCTACATTACATCATTACTTAGCTCTTTTAAATATCTTCTGATATCTTGATTATGAACTTCATGGTACACATTGATATGTGTTACCTGGGTAATTTTTTTTCTATTTAGCATCATATCATATGATAATGTTGGGTTGACGGTTGGAGTTGATGATCATAGTGGTCTTTTCTAACTGTAATGATTCTAGGACACTATAATCTAGAAGCTAAAAAGGACACATGAACATAACAGAATTATAGGAGGAATTGTCCACTGTACAATTATTGCAAACTGCAAGTTACAGAATTACTCTAAAAGCACATTATAGTGACTAACTTCTAAACAGAAAAGCTACAGCTCTGACTGCAGCTCTTGGATATTGTTTAACTGCATAAAACTTGACACATACAAATCTGAGTTTACTGACAGAAACTGAACTTTTTATCCTCTACCTATCAAACAAACAAAACTAGCCCTATCAAGCCAAACTAGAATTGAAATAGAAGTGTTTCTGATTTTTTACTACTCCCTTATAGTTCCCAAGTCAGGCCCCAGTTTCCTGAGGCGAAGCATCAGCCCACTGCATTAAGTGACCTTTACCCTGACCATCCACAGCAGAATTTTCCTTTCACTAAGGGACAAATGAGAACCTATCAACTTTCTTGCTCCCCATTTCTGCTTTATTTCCAATATAAGAAAGGGTTTCTCAGCTGAAATCCTCAATAGATTTAGTCAGAACACCCTTATGTTTTCCTCTGGGTACATGTATTTTCTCACTCTTTCCTTCTTCTTCTGAGGCTAGACATATTCATCACATGCTTGCCTTTCTGCAAAACAGTTCAGGGTTAACATTGTACAGCTCTGATTCCGAAAGTAAAATTAAAAAAAAAAAAAAAAAAAGAGCTTTACTTGAGAGAGAAATGGCAATAGACCCAGAACTCAGTATTGTTTGTCCCACTGGTTCCCAGTTTTCCAACAATTTAATCTTTTTTTTTTCTTTCCATAAGATGAAAAATTTCAGAGACATTATAGTAGAACTAACATAATATGAGGAATATGGGATCATTGAAATGAAATATGATGTAGTGAAGTATACACACTGCTACTCACTAAGCTTTTATTGCTGCATCCATCAGTTCCTTTTAAAATCCCTTGACAGAAAAGTCATCTATTTAAAATGTAACTTTATAAAGCATTTTCTGGAGCAGATATACAGCTGGTGTAAATCAAGGTATCTGCATTCATTTAATCTGAAGATCTAGGTGTACACTTGTAAACGTGACTACTCTAGCTAAGTCTCCATTAATATTTTAAAATACAGATTATGTTCTGATTTCAAGTAGAAATCATATGCAAGACAAATATATTTTCAGTAGAAGTCTTGAACTCTCTAGTGTACAAAGAAACAAGAAAATAAAAGGGAAGACAATTTAAATGCTTATAGATGCTTGATTGATGTTATTGTCAAGTGTCCTCATGGTGTATCTGCTTTTATTTTTTATTTAATGTTTAAACAGGGTAACCACAAGCCTTTCCTTGTTAATGTAGTATTACACACCAGTTCATGTAGGATGATCTCATTTTCAAAACATTAAAAATAGTTCATGATTGTGAATCTTAAATCTATAGATATGAGCCAAAATCAGAATGGCATGCTAAATTTAAAATATCCTAAATTGTATATTACAGACCATAGATTTAAAATATCGTACACCTAACATTTAATTTTATTTGAAATTCAATTGTTTTAATACTCTTACTTTGCTCAAGAAAGTCAAAGGTTGTACTTTTTAGAACTTTATAGTTAATTTTCAGTTCTTGTTATCTTTTACCTCTTCAATGTAATAAATTCACCTGATGTATTGCTTATTCATTAAATGGCAGTCATTACTTCAATTGGAAACCAAATAAACACTTAAAGGCTTTTTTAATCTTATCATATTATGCTGAATCATTAATTTTATTGATAATGAACATGAAATCTGCCACCATCACTATAGTCATAAGACCAGATACTGTGTTTCAGGGTTCAGAAATATTGTGATGTTACCATTTAGTGAAGCAGCACTGATTAATGACTTTTAGAAATACACAGGACCATGATCAAAATCCTTCCCACAAGATAACACTTGATACCCACTAACATGCTTACAAACCCCACAAAAATATATGCCATGTGAGACAGTTAAGATTTGTAACTCTCAGTGGTTGCCTTAGATGCTCAGTATTTTTACATTATCAACATCAACATATATTTTTGAAATTTAAAAAGAAAAAGAAAGAAAAATAAAGAAAAAAGAAAAAAAAAGAAAAATATAAAGAAAAAAAGAGAAAGAGAAAAAGGAAAATGGAATATGAGAAGGAAAAGAATAAAAACTAACATGGGCCTGAGTCATAAATTTTAACAATATATAATCATAAAAAGAAATAAATCTTTATACTGAAAAGAATTATCTCATGTTCAGAAGCTTTTTAAAGATGTACAACCAGACTTTTCTCTATTTAAAGACTATTAATGTGTCAGGTGTGAAATCTATTCACTACTGAAAATGTCAGTGTATCATTTCACTACTCAGAAGTTAAAGCTATTTGTAAGACTTGCCTATTATACTATTATTCATTCTAGATAACAAGGGAAGTAGACATTAAATTGTATTATCCAGTTCAAAGTAATTGTTACTGAGGAAATAAAAAGCCATAGGAACATAGTATTGTAATAATGGATCAGAGCAGTAGTTTATCTAGCCCAATACCTTAACTTTGACAGAGATTAAGATAGTAAAATATTCCTTAGCAGATTATTATTGAACAATAGTGGCCACAGAAGAAATTTAATACCTTTTTCATTGAAGTCTGGCATATACTTAAAATTATTTATTACAATAAATTTTTTAAAATCCTAAATCTTTTTTCTCTGTATCAGAAGAAATGTAAATGGATTTTTAATAGATTTATATCTATATAGTTGTCATTATTATTTCATATTTATATTATTCTAGCATGCAGAGATCAGTGCCTGGATTATGCTCACATTTCAAGATACACTCCACATTTTTATGGTCTCATTTTTACTTTTCATCTTTTGCAATATGTAACAAGCTATTTCTGTTAACCATATTTCAGGTGCATTGTCAAGTGCTTAATAGTTTTACTTAAACTGAAAAAAATATGTTCTCCCCAGGCATTTTCTAAGGCCCCAGTATCATACAGAAATGTGTTTTGAGCCAATGCTTGCTGGAAAACTAATCATTTTTCCTTCTCACTGAATGCAGTATATATATTGAATACAATAGCATAAGGGCTGGTAACTGTCTATGGTACACTAAAATGAGAAAAAAAAAACAAGCTAAGCTATGGGCTCGAGTTGGGGAACAGTTCTCCCTGTAAGAAGACCTGAAATAGATCATATGAAGTTATCTGACACACTTGTTATGTCATTTATTAGGTTTTTATGTTATGACCCTTATTAAAATCCCTTATTAGTAAAGAACTCCATATACTTTGAAGGTAATGTGCAAAAGGATATAGTTCAATCTTATGAGGTGCTCTTTTTCTTACTGTGGAAAGTCCTTACCTGTAGTTGTTTGCAGCTGTGATGTGGGCAGTCATAAAGTGCTTATAAGTGGAAAACTACTGAAGAGAAGAAAATGTCTCCTGAAAAATGCTGACAGATAATATGCCTGCCAGCCTGAGAAGTGTGAGCCTTGGAACTAGGCCTGGGAACTAGAAGAATCCTTGTGAAGCACAACTGTCATCTTCAAAATACAGTTGTGTACCTAGAAACTGCAGACAGAGTGAGATGAAATCAAGGAACTGCAATGATAACATCATCTGAAAAGGTGAAAATTGTCTGGAAAAAGGTGAAAACATTCTCAGAAAGTAAGAATTGGTAACTGCCATTAGCTATTCTAGGTTTAAGAACAGGAAAATACAAAAATAAAAATTGGTGTGGAAGAATAGAAAATAATCTATTGGTGAAATAGAAATTAACAGCACCTACTGGCTGCTCAAAGTAGTGATAACCTATGCCCTCCAATACCAAATATTATTTTAATATTTTTAATACTAATAAGTATATTATTTTAATTCAGAATGGAGCTTTTCTCTGAGAACTTCCCATGCTACACATGCATTCTACTTTTAATTGTGCCTTTGGCGAGTGACAAAATCCCTTGCAGCAGAGAGCAGCATAATTCATAGAATATCTGTGATTAAGAAGGATTAACATTGCTTAGAACACTGTAAAAATGTACAAAATGTACAACATTGTGAACAAGTTATACTCAAAGTTTGGTGCAGAACAGATGATGCAGAAGTTTGAACATATCTGATCTTTCTTAGTTTTGCAGTCATGTCAATATTCAGAAAGTTAAATGTGAGCTATGTCCTAAGTGGTAGAATCATACTTGATAAAGAAACAGACACAACCTGAAGTTGGTCTTTGTGACTCTAATCCTATATCACATTAGACTTCTTAATGTGCTCATGCTGAAGCATAGATTTAGATACTTCAGAAAAATGCTTTGCTTTTATCTATTCATAAACAAAATCTCTATTCAGCATAACTCCAAGGTACAGACGAAGTCAGACAATAGCAAGGAAACTGGGACATTCTGCTTCTAACCATGTGGCATTTCTCTTTTTTAAGTACAACAGGGAGAAAAAGAAGAAAAAATAATCATGTTCAAAGATACAGCAGAAAGTGCAACAGCTGGACTGTGAATGTGCAACATGGACTGGAAATAAGGGAAAGTGAAGAGGATATCTAAAAGCTGTGGATTTTGTACTTATTACTCAGTTTTCTGTCTAAAAGTTTTAAGACAGAACTAGCACCTAAGAGGGCTCTTCAAATAAAAATATTTCTGTTAGCTTTCCATCTTAACTAATATTTAATAAGTTTTGCCACTGAAGTGGTCCAATATAAAACTAAATATTTGGAACTTGTGGTCTCATTGACAGCCTTTGAACTCAAAAGTTTTCCCTATAACTTCAGTGGGAAAAGACTCATGGGCCATAGTTATGATAACTGCTGTTTTGAAGCATCTGTAAATAAATACTGATCATTCTAAATATTAATAAAACTGTTTTTCATATTGTTAGTGTTTTTTTCTGATGGGGACATTTACTATGCAACATTTTTACAAAACACCTTACCATTTTTTCTCAAACTGCATTTTTTCACTATTATGTTTATTGACTATACCTTTAAATCACTTGGTCAACTGTGAATGACATGTCACTCATTACAATAAATGCGGATGCTGAAAGCAGCACACATTAGAAACATTAAAATAAAACTGGCTTCACCATTTATCACTCCATTTATATTCATTGCAGTTTTTATGGCACTACATAGAACATTTCACTTTATAGCTTCTTTATAAATCCTTTGCTTTTTTTTTTGTTGTTGTTGTTATAGATTCCACACTAGCTCATTAAGGTCTTTCTAGTGTTCAGTAGTTCAGTATCAGTGTTAGCTTCCTGTTTCTATAAATGGTTAAGGATTTAGAAGAGTTAAAGTAAATATTAAAAAATAAATACTACAAAGCATTCAGGTTTACATTATTTAATTACACATCAGTCTAATGATACTCTTGTGATTAACAAGAGTAATTACGGTGTCATGTTTTTATAAAACATTTTATAAAAAAATTAAAATAAATCAGAGAATAAAATAATAATAAAATAATATTGAATTCCAAACTTTACTAGAAGCTAGCATTCAATAGGTGGCATCTGTTTCAAGTGTCTCAGTTCTCCTTTCCTTGTATCAGTATTTCAGGAGATCTTTTAAATAGATTACTAATTCTGAAGTTTTTTTATTTCTAGGATGAGAAATTAATATTTAAATATGAAAAAAACATCTTTGAAAAGCTGCAAGATTTTTATAACTGTCAATTTTAGGGAATAAGGCTAATGTATATTAAGTCTACCATATTTATTTATTTATTCTACTGAGTTCACCAGAAGTGACACTTGGCAGGATAAACACGGGATATGTTGGTAAAAGAAAAAAATCTGAACACACTTTGGCTGTTTATTCCATATTTTTAAAGACAAAATGTCTCGTTCAGGAAATCTAGCTCTTCATTATGCTATATGAATTCTCCATTGAAATTTCCTATACAATCCTTGTTTATACAACCTAAATTTATAATTTGTTGATGTTCCAAAGATTACACGATTTAAATCACTATTATTGATTCATTATATTTAAATGTTGGAGAGAAAGATAAACTGTTGTAAGAGGAAATTAATATACAACGTTTCACAGGGACCAGAGTCTCTTCTTTAATATCCAAATTTAAATTTTATATAAAATATTAATATGTCATGGACATGAAAACCTACTTGGATGTTTCTCCCAGCTGCAGTAATCTCATCCTGCTGTGCAGGCAGGATTGATTTTACAGAATGGCTTGCTTTTGTATACCAAAGGCAGCAACTAGAGCTGTGAGGTTTGTATTATCAGATATATCTAATGAATCCTGAAAATTTTAAATGTTTAATTAAAAAAAAAACAACTTAAAATTCTCAAAGAATATACTTTTTAACATTGCAAGAATTAATGTAATCTAACCTATAACTCAGTTACAGTAAACAGTCTCATCCAAAATCTTCCTGAGAGTTTCCTATATGGCGATGCTGAGTTTTAATGCTCCCAGGAGTGGACTAATGATCCAGTAACACATAATTAAAGAGATTTGCTTCCACTCCCTGATCATCTCAGTGTTTTTATATGAGTTTAGGAAGGCCACATTAAAGGAAACAGACATAAACCCCAGAAATTTAAAACTTGATTGTATTTTGTTTCTTTTTTTTTTTTCCTAGCTTCTCAGTTTAGTAAATATATGTGTGTATATATATATGTACTTAAAAGACTTTGAGCTTAGATACTACAGGACAGACAGCTCCTCTAAGTATTTTATATACAATCAAATTCTTCAGAGATTTAGCCATGTATTTCCATTTTGTCAAGAATACCTGAAAAAGAGTAGAAAGGTGCTATATCTGTTGTTGCAGCATGTCAATGTTCAGTAGATCTATGCCATTTTCTGCAGATCAACTTCACTTTAAAAACTAAGCTTGGAAGATGGATATCCTTATCTAATCACAGATATATAATGGCTTAATCCCATGTGTTTGTTTTGGGTTTTTTTAATATAACATCGTGACAAGTTCAGAATGGGGGTAAGTGAAGAAAATCTACATGCTCTTATAATTCAATGATATAACCAGACTTGAATAATTAATGTTGTGGAAACGGAACTCCATTATTTTTTCTTTTAACAAACCTAATGTTTGTTAATAGATTTCTGATAACCTAGAGAAGTAGGGAACTTATCTCATTTACTTTCAAGATTGAATTTTAAATTAATTCCACAGAACAACTCAAGGATGCTTAGATTTTTGTGGAAAAGTAGTTCTACCCATTCTCACTGCATCAGTTCTTAAAAGTAAATTGCATAATTAACAATCTGTCTGAAAGGTGGCCATTAAAAATTTTTGAACTGTCTCTTCTTTGTTCCTGTGCTTGTTGTTCTGCTGTTTTTCAATGTTTACCATTTTACATTGTTGTTAGATTTTGCATTCCATACAAATACCTCTTTATATATATATTTTTTTTTCTTCATTAAATTCTTGTCTTTTTATAAGCCTTTGGTCTCGCATTATTAAAATTTAAGATAATATCTGTCCAAACTAAGACAATTTAATTTAGCGCCCAGTGTGGGGCTTGAGACATGACAAGGAGACAAGAAGCTGTAGGAAGTTCCCGGAGGCACCACCATGTCTTCCTCTTTGGCTACCCTTGTGTATCAGTGAGGTTTATTATATGCTTTCCCCTTCATGGGTCCTTTTATACAAATGAGTATGAGTAACAGAATAGTGGTGGGTAGTATTGAATTAATATACTGGATTTATGATTTGATGGATTCCATGCCAGTAGTCCTCTTCACCACTATCTACCAAGGAATCCATTATTACCAGAGTATAAGTAACTACCCATGGGAGTATATAACCAATAGTACCTCTGCCAGGCAGGAAAGAAATTGGAGGACACCCCTCTGGGATTTTGTTCTTTATTTCCCTGATATTAAAGGTATTAGTTTCATAGCAGGCTTGTCTACAACAGACATGAAAGATGTTCTGCTTTTACTAATGGTTCTGTTGTGCATGGGCATTACAGTCGGCTTTTCTAACTTGGTCTCTGATTACACGAGCAGCTTCCTTGTAATCATCCCAGGTTACCAGTCCCTGCTTCCACGCTTTGTGTGGTCCCCTTTTATGTATTATATTTGCCAGGAGTTCTCTGTTTATCTATATAATAGATACATAGAATAGGCCATTGATAAGGTACCTGTAGCCCACTGATGATACTCAGATGTTTCCACAGCAACCAACCTCTCAACAACCCTTGTGCTCTGCCTGCAACCTGTCACGACACCTTGATCCCATGCTAATTCACAAGATCATAAAATCTTGCCAGTACACTCCTCCCCCACAAGCACCGGCATACTTCGTTCAGGCTCCCCTTTAGTGATCCCCCACCCCCTTTCATACCTAGTATAAATTAATAGTTTAAATTATATTAATCCTAGTTTGTCTGAATGCTGAGACAAATTAAATGGACAAACAAATTTTGGCTTGACTGGCTCAAATATTACACATTTATA
>JANHGL010005860.1:13143-36327 GCA_024611195.1 Ceyx melanurus | reverse complement strand
TACAGCAAAAAAACCGACAAAGTAATATATTTATATATATATATATATATATATATAAAAAGCTTAAAAAAAATAAAATGTCAAAAAAAGGCAGAACTGAGGGCTACAAGATTGGGTACTTCTGTGATATATTAGAAATACCAGAGTAGGCCTGAGAGAACGTGACCTAGGGCATCTCCAAAATGCACTTGTCAGACACATCTGGTAAAAGAAAAACTATAGTGCAAAATGAAAGTCCTTCAAGCAATGTCATTCTTGGTTTTTTTGTTTTTGTTGAGGTTTTTTTGTAAGGTTTTTTTTTTTAACAGGGAGTATTTATACTTTGTTGTTGTTGTTGCTAAAAAAGATAAAATAAAAAAACCCCCAAACAAAAATTGAATGTGTAGCAGAGAGCAAGAAAGGTTTCAAAGGACAAGAAAGAAGACAGGCCACTTTGCAGAGCAGCCTGCATTATTATTTTTTCAACTTGATGAGTAGACGTGCTCAACTAAGGCCTTGTTTCTAAGAGAAAAGCTGTCACAGTTTACAAGCGGTGATTTCAAAACCAGGTACTTAAATTGGTGCAAGAGCCTTCCTGTAGAGGTATCTGAATTGGTTGAAGCATTTTTTACACTTCAGCTTAACTGCATAGGATGCCAATGCAAATTCAATCGAGTCATAGGTGCAGCTACAACATGATTTTCACTAGACTGGTACTTCAACATAGGGCAACTTCCCTAGTAGAAACATGGCCTTGGTAACAAAGAAGTGTTTAAACCAGTGTTTTGATCTACTTCCAGAATCCGACAGGCCTGCGGTTTAAAATACAGAGCTACGGGCACAATGTATATTGCAAAATATAAAGATCAGCCCTTCAGCCATCAGGCCTTCCAGGGACTGGGCGTTAGCTTGGCATTTCCCCAAGAGCCCAACAATAAAGGCTAAAACTGTCACCTTTCTGCCCATTCTAGTTCACTTTCAGTGTGTACATGCTAAACCCTCATCCCTCTCCCTTCCCATCACCTCTCCCAATCCCCAGTTTGCAGCCCACTCGTTCACAGTACACAGCAACATGTATTTCCCAGCATTGTTGAAAACCTTCCTACAGAAGCTGGCATGATTCCTAAGATGCAGTGGCAACAGCAAGTGCCCTCCCTAAATGGAAGCAATAGGCACGGTTGGCTACTACAAACTGTAAGTCAGTAGCTCAGTTTCCTCTCTCGTGTAGGTAAATATGGTATCTTCTTGTACATCCACACCCACACAGAGACAGGATGGAAAACCTGTTTTCTGGCAGTATATAGAAGTTAGGACCAAAGCACTTAAAAAAAAATCATCAAAGCTTTCATTTTGAAAACTGTAAAGAGTTCCAATTTCAATTATTACAGCAAAAAATGCCATTAACAAGCACTAAGGAAAACTATAAAACCCTGTTTGAAAAATGACACCTGCATTTGAAAGTTTTCAGGTAGGGAAACGCATTCTCAAGGTGATAAAGGCAGCCTACTCCCCCATCTCCACACTGTTAATGTATATAATTTATATATATATGTATATCATTACATACATAGCTTATATAGCCCAAGTATGTCTTCCTCTAAGGGAGAAGGAAAGTCTCAGCTTTATGAGCCAGATCTTAGTACCTGGCAGGCCAGATCCTACACTTCTTACAATGCTAAATCTTGCCACTGAAGCCAGTGCAGAGCTGTGGAAGAGAAAGACTGCAGTGCTCACCTCTAAACTATGAACAAAAAGAGACACTAATGTGACAAAAGGAAGAAGAGTATCCAAACTTGATCTGGAAGTGATTGTTCAAGAAGGTGTAGATCCAATGCTAATGAAAGACAGGCAGGACTTGTCAATGAGTAGTTGTAGTATCTTGGAAGAAAAGGATTTTCATTCTCCAAGACAGTTAAATAGAGTTATTGTCAAGCATTGTTTCTGTTCTTGGTATGTGGGGATCTCTGCAAGTGCAATTCTATCTGAAATCAGCAAAAAGTACTTTAAAGAGTGTTGGGTTAGAGGCATCACTCAGGATATGAAAGCTTAAAAACAGTCTTACTGGATGGAACGACAGGATGTGCCAAGACCTGAACAAAATCAACAATAAAAGCCCTTGATCCTCTGAGTGCTGGCCTAAAATTATTATTTACAAAATGTTTCTAATTTTTTTTTATTTTAATTTAAAGATTTTGACACACATTAAGGGAACAGGCAGAGAAAAGGAAACGAATAAGTTGAATTTTCATCAGTTTTGTCAAAAGCACCAATTATAACCTCTTTTGTACACAGATAAACAAACCATGTTAAACAGGAGGAGCAAGCTCTGTGTTAGTAGACAGCTAAAAAGCCCAATTTGTCCAGGGCCAGGTAAAAACGAGGGAGAAAGCCTGCTTCTGTAAATATCAGAAAGGTTACAGACAAGTTAGACTCAATCACTGCAACTAGCATATTGAGCAATTCCTTTTCAGCCATAATCCCCAGTGATTAGTTAAAACCATTTCAAAAGCAAGGACCCAGGGGTTCCTCTTGCATTCAAGTTCTTCTCCCCCTCTGTGGTTGGTCAGTGCTTTTCACATATTAAGTAGAAATGTTCTAACCTAAAAGAATAGTAAACTCAATTCCAAAAAGTTTGAGAAAAGTAGGAATTAATTAAAAAAAAAAAATAAAAATTAATCAATAGAAATTCATGTTGGCTTAGATTTCAATTCCTGGAAACCATTTTTGAGACATCACATGGGTCTTCCCAACTAGCAAACTTGTTTCTGTCACGTCTAGCTTGTCCCTGCAGCTGTGACACATCTCACAGAATCACAGAATCATAAAATCATAGAATGTTAGGGGTTGGAAGGGACCTAGAAAGATCATCTAGTCCAACCCTCCTGCCAGAGCAGGATCACCTAGATCAGGTCACCCGGGAACACATCCAGATGGGTTTGAAATGTGTCCAGAGAAGGAGACTCCACAACCCCTCCGGGCAGTCTGTTCCAGTGTCTGTCACCCTCACTGTGAAAAACTTTATCCTTGTGTTTACCTTAACTCAGATAATGATATTGCTTCAAATGGGTTTGCTAAGGGTTTGATGTTTGGTTTGGGGTTTTTTTAAGATTTCCTCCCTTCTAAGTCTCCCTCATGAAGAAGCTTTATAAAGTTTAAAAAGGATCAAACTATCAGAGCTTGAGAGGAACCTTACAGACCTGTCCTACAGTCTGTTCCACCAGCAGATACTTGGGAAGAACTAGAACCAGTACATATTTAATCAGTGAGAGCTCTGAAACTAATAGGAACACAGAAAAAATAATGTTATAAAGTTATCTCTGTAGGTTACCTAATTCAGCCCTCTGTTCCAAAACCAGGTTAGGTAGATCAGACTGCTCAGGGCCCCATCCAAGGCACTGAAAACATTCAGGGTTTCACTGCATCCTTTCTCTTCTCCATTTCACAGTTTACCCAGATAACAGAATTTCTAAACTGAGTACTGGCTGTTGAAAAGAACAGCTCTGGGATAATGAAAAGTACTTTGGACTTTAGAATCCCCTTTTCTGTTAAAGCAGTCTTAATAAAACACATGCGATCTTTTAGGTTGCTCTTTACCTCCTAAAGGGAAAAACAGAACAAAGATGCATTCAAGTGTTGTTTTGGCCTAAAAAGTGACTAAAATAGAGCATTATGTGTCTTCATACTTGGTTTAGTATGAATGAAACAATACATCTTTGTAGTTTAAGGTAAAACAGCAACTATTACTTTGGAAAAACAGATTTTTGCTTAGCAGGCCTCAAGCTGGCAGTATAGAAAGCATATTTTATACGCACAGTTTCATACACAGATTCAGAAAATGTGATTAGAAAATCTTTATACTCGTGCTTCCTAAATAATTTTTCATAAGTCAGTTTTCAAACCAGAATCTTGTTATAGAGGTATAACTTTGTCTCAATTAGACAATGGAAAAAAATCCAGAATCAATTAAATCTACACTGTGACATATAAAGTGGATCTTGATCTGGAATATTTCATCTGGTTTTGGTCTCCCTATCACAATAAAATTATTGACATATTTATTGGAGCCACCATTAAATGGAGATCAGGTTCTGGAACATGATGGATGAAGAGATGCTGGCTGAGAGACATGGTTCATCCTTAGGAAGAGAAGGGTAAGGTTAGATCTTACTGCTGTCTACAAATACCTAACAGAGAGTGTAGAGAAGAAGCCAGACTCTTCTTGGGGATTAACAGTGGAGGAGGCAATGAAAACAAGTCAGAACATGGAAAAATCCTACTTGACATGGGTTTTGTTGTGTTTTTTTACCATCAGGGTAGTCAAATATTGGACCCACTTGCACAGAAACACTGTAGAATTTCTGCCCTTGGGGATATTTAAAACTCAGATGGGTATGGCCCTGAGCAATCAGCTCTAGCTGGAGGTTGGTCAAGATAGCCTCTGGAAGCCCCTTCCTCACCTGCAGGATTCTATGATTGATTGCTCTGTTCCAAAATATTATTTAGCTATTCTTAAAAACTCACATTTACTTCAGATGCTTCCTCTATGTATGTTATTTTGTGAGACTTTTGTCTCCATTTGTTCTCATTCTGTAATTCCATGGCCTTGGAAAATACAATCTGACTTTCTTATAATGGCTCCTCCTTTGCAAATAGGCAAATATCTGGCATGAAGGAAACAAAGTTAGATATCTCATTTCTACACAGGAAAACTTGGTCCTCAACTGTCACCAAATCATCTATTTATGGGTTTGTTTCAAAGAAGCCTTACAGAGAAAATTAGACTTTCCTCATTAGCCTGTTTTTACTCATAGTTTACAAATAGAGGACAAATGTACAGCTTCAGCAGGGAGACACAGGCCCAGAAAGGATCTAGCTGTAACAGATTTGGTACATTTGAAGCGCACAGCTTAAAAAATCTGCAAATAAATAAATCTAGTAATTGTGAAAAATGGTCTTAATGATCACAGTTTGGTTTCAGAGTTTAAGATCTGCTACAGAGAGAACCTGAGAAATCTGCAATCTGGTTATGTCTCCTATCCCCCTTTGTGTCTGTTTTTTAGGCTGTTTGGATCCATGATTTAGATGTAGGCCTGCCTCTAGAACAAAACTGTCAGATATTTCAGCATGTTTCTTTTCCACAGGGTCCTTGTTCTGCCATATTTAAATAAGATGTCATCAAGACCATAAATGACAACTGGAAGTAAATAAACAGTCTTGCTTGACTTTTTTTTTCTGTTTTAAATAGATCCTGTTACTTAAACTGTATTTAATAATTAAGGTTTATCAACTACTGAAAGAATGTCTGAAGGCAGGTGTGTTCAGAGTTCAAAGGAGGATATTTCTGCAGGTTCACAGCCAGTGAATATCATAGTGGTGGGTTTGAGAGCATATGCTTTTGGACACTACAGTAATGAAGTTCTAAGATTTTCTTACCCTTTTTTTTTTAACCTAATGCACTGACTGGATGCTCTACAGTTTCACACAGCTGAGGTTTCAGTCCCCATTAGACATCTGGCAGGATGCTCTACAGATTCCAACCCAAATTGGATTCTAGGGCCCTCGGTCCCAGTGGAACAGCTGGGTGGAATGGCCATAAAAAGTATGCAAATACAGAAGTAGAGAAATACAAGATTGTCAGCAAGCAGTGCTCTGCAATTTTTAAATGTATACATATATATATAAGCATATATATATACACAAATAGAGTATAGTTAGTTTTAAATCTTTGGAATAAACTCAATTTTCGTTCTCTCGCTCTTCCTTTCGGTCTTTCTTTTTTTTTCTTTCACTCTCTCTCTTGCTCTCTCTCATGCTCTTATCATGAATGTTACATCACTGTCCCTAAAAGATGGTTAGATTTTGGTCCATATTTCATGCCATATGGGCCAGACATCATATTTCCCCCTGCCCCCAAAGTGTTCAGTTGACAGTCACAGTGTTTTGTGAAAACTGTGAGGAAAACCAGCATTTTTAAAGTAAACTCAATCTCTCACTGGAATGAAAGGTTGCAAAATGCTGAGAATTCAAGTGTCAAGGATCCCAGTGATGGTTCTTAAACATCTATCGAGTTTCTTGTTTGTTCTTCTTTCCCCCCTAAGGGTACAGTTTTACCTCCCAAAACATAAATTAAGGGAAATATTTAACAGTCAATGAGTCAAAACAGTCAAAGAAGGGCAGTTGGCTAATACAGTATAAAAGAGCAGCAACCGTTTATGGACCACGCACCATTTTGTTTCATTTCTAGACACACCTTGTAGGGATGGTCCCAGAATATACAAAATATACAACTTAATGTGACCACCTGCCTGCTTGCATAGGCCATTTTTATGGTCCTAAATGCAGTCTTTGGAGTCAGGGCCAGTGCCAAATAGTTTCAAATGCAAGGTAAGTTACATTTTTTCTGTGGGGTTTTTTTTTTTTGTAGTTAAGACTTTAATCCACTTTGAGACAACAAATTAAATTATCATTAGTACTGAAGGGTGAGCATGAGACCACAATTTCTCCTTGATGGTTCACACAGTAGGCCAAAATGGACCTCTAGGTTGGTAATGCTTTAGATCAACCATTTGGAAAAGCCTCACTGCTGTATGTAAAATCCAACCCTTCCTTCACTGTTCACACTGTTATATTTTTTTCACATAAGAGTGAACTACAGCATTAACTTGATGAATGGAAAAGGAGGACTTTTGATGATTTCTTTACAAGGCTAACGCTGAATGAAGCCATTGTACTTGGAAGAGGTTCTTGCTTTCCCACTCAGAGACTGGAGTAGGATTTTTGGCTTGGTATTTTTGTGTGTAAGATGCTCAACAAACTTTAGCCTTAAAATAAAAATTCTGCAGGTGCTCTTTACACAAACAAAAGTCTAATGTTTTAAATTGGTTAATAGAAGAATGGCAAGAAAAAGCAACATAATTCATCTATAAGTCACTGTGGGTTGTGGCTAACATGCTCACATGATGTGGAAGGAATCCTGTAGTCATGCCTGTGTGGCCAGTCCCAGACTGATATCCAGGTGAAGACAAGGAGTTCAGAAGATCACTTGTTCGTGGAGAAAAGAAAAAAAAGTGTTTAAGCTTCCAAATAAGCTTCTAAAGAGTTTTTTGTTCAACAAATAAACAAGAAGTCCTAGCTATGGCAATAAGGTGAGGCCTACAGAGATATTAGGTGCTGTTTCTCAGGGGTTTATCTCTTGGCCACTTAGCCATCATGGCAGCAGCTTCCAGAGTCCCTAGTGCATATGTTGTGCAATAGCCAAAACAAAATTTAAAATAAAACCATACAACAAAAATAGAGTCCTCCGTGAAGTTGACATAAACTCAGGCTAAAAAGAGGGTATTTGTGTCACAAGTGTCACTCCACAGTCTACTGCCATTAAGGCCACTGGTATTGACTTAAAAGGATCTCAGTAGTTCAGTTCTGTGAAGAAGAACCAAAGCCAAGACAGGTCAAAGTGTCCGTGAGAAGTCTGACGCACTGAACATTAGGAATTCTCAGACAAAGAACAAATGAACCAAGAGGTTAATTTTGGCTACCAAACTGGGATTTGGTTTTCTAGGTCATTGTTTTTCCCCCCATCTATTTAAAAAGAAAGTTAGTGCTACAAATACGCAACTTCAAGATGACACGTTCCCCTATGGAGTTGCACTGAGAAGCAAGTTAAATAAGCCCCTCCTACTGCCGTCCACCTGCAGGGAAGCCACCTCCGTGAGCTCTGATTTCCACTGGCAAAACCAGGATACAAATCCGAGAGGGAGGAAGGACTGTAAGCAATTGTTCCTCCTCATTGACTTCACCTCTACACCATCTCCTCGCCTGCATCTTCTCTCATCCAGCTGGGGCAAGGCATAAAGAACCGATGTAGGTATTGAAGTGTGACTGGGTGCAGGACAGCGTGAGCAGGTGGTCTCTGTACAGACGATTGCACGTCAGCAAGTTCTCTTCTCCTGCAAGGTAGCACGTTGTAACTCGAGTTCCACTTTCATCTCACAACATTGAGCTCAGCTGACATCCATGCCAAGCTGACTGGTATTTAGATGTGCCTCTTCATGTGGAGGGCGAGGTGATCAGACCTGGAAAAACACCTGCAAAATAAAGTAAGTGGGAAATGAAATAAATACAGGATTTGGGCAAACAAGGTTCCTGCTCCTTCCTCCTTATGTACATCAGGAAATATATATCCAGCTTTAGAGACAGTCTTTAGATTACCCACAGATCACCACCAAACGCTCTGTGACTGACACTGAGACCACATGTGGCCAATGATCCTGGCTCTTCAGCAGATAGACTACTCTTCTCCTTTCTCTGTTCCTCTCCTTCCCTCCCTCTTCTTTCACTGATCCAAACATCTGGGAAGAGTCCTCATCTAACCTGCAGTATAAAATCAAATATTTAGTATAAGTGTATGTGTGCATTACAAAAAATGAAATAAACCGAGTGAGTTTCGCTCAAGTGCTCAGCAGCACTGGTTTTCCAGCTTTCTCCAGTGCCAAGTACATGCAGCAAGCACCAAAACACAATGCCAGTTTTCAAGGCTGAATTCTCATTTCTACCTCCAAACTGGAAGGAAATCTGGTGCAGAGTTTGGAGGCTGACAATCCCTCAGGCTACATATCTCTCCTTTCTTATCTGCTGGGAATCTGGGTGGTAATATGTAGAAGTTGATGAATGCTATCTCCCTGAAGGATGCTGAGAAAAGATAAGATACTATGCTTATTTTGTAAGAGTGAAAATTGAGAGACAGGGAAGGCAAGGAAACTGTAAATCACACAATAAGTGTGGTAAAACTAGGGGGGGTAAAAAAAGCCAGGACTTCAGCTTTCAACTTCTTTATCCACAAAGCCATTTTTCTCCATCTCAAAAGAAAACATAATGTTTTGACATTCTGAACATGTAGATGATGCTGATGAAATGGACTTAGAGCAGTGGCCCCAGAGAACTAGTTGAGTTTTAGTACTGGTCTAAACATCCAGTTAATTGAGAATAAGGTAGGGCATGAATTTAATATGAAGCATCTATTCTTGATTAGCTCCCTCTCTAAAGGCTTATGACTACAGTCTTCTGAAATTGCTTAATCCACTTGGGAAGTGGGTTAAGACACTCAGAATAAAAGATGCTTATTCGAGGAGAAGAGCAGACCTACAAAGAGTTAATCAGAAATTACTATTCCGAAACAGCTGCTCTGTAGTAGACATGCTGCAGGGCACACACAACAGCAGAAGCAGCAGCCCAAATTCAGGTACTTTACCAAGATATTGCCAGAGTGATCAGGGAATAAGTTCTCAGGAGGACAAGTGCTTTTCTTCCCTGCCATTCAATATAGACCCCATTTTATCCAGACTGCCAGTAAGCAAGAATATTTTTTCAACATCGTACCCATTAGAAATGGGATTAAAAGCACCAACCAATTTCACACCCACCATCACAGTATCATTAAAATCTTTATGGCACCAGAGAGTAAAACAACGGACAAGCAGGCAGGAGTTCTGGCTGCTTACCCCAAAACCCTAAAATGGAGCCTGACTGTCAGACTGGTGGGACTCAGATGCTGTCAGAAATTAAACTTCTACTAGATACTCCAAGTTGAGCACTAAAAACCAGGAGGTTTCCAAGTTCCCTGCAAATCCTGGCTTGTCGTCTTTCCACCCTAAGCCACAAGACACTGGATTATTTGCTTTTACTAATTGAAAAAAAAAGTCTATTATAAATGTCACACAAAACCTCACATACCTATGGCTTTTGAGTAAATTGGTTTTGTAGGCTCTGAGGGCACCATGAAAAAGCTACTTCCAGAACTGGCTCACCTGGAAGGTATTTTCACTGCCCCACAGGTTTAGAGTATAAAAGAGCCACCAATACTGGTCTGATGAACATCCCTGTGGCTCATTGTGAGAATCTGGACAGCTCCTACATGGGCACTTAATGTTGTTTCCAAAAGAGCAGTAGTTGTATATTTCATATTTTTCAGAAAGAAGGTAAAAGAACAAATTGAACTACTCAGTAAAAAAAGCCAAAAACAACAACAAAGAACACTCAGTCTAAAGGCAAACACCTAGAGGGTAAACACCCTAAGCACAGAAAGGCTGAGCTAAAGAGAAGAACTATAAAAATGAAAAGATTTTAAATAGGTAGGGGATTTTTTTTGTGTCCTGCTGGCAGTATCCTCCTGCTTGGGCAATCTGTCTGCATTTACACAGAGAAGAGTGATCAAGAGGTACATTTTTTTAAGACAAAGAAACCTCCTAAGAAGGCAACTAGATACTCATCTAGAAATGCTAGGTACTCATCTTCTGTGGATAAGCACAGCTCTGGCTCAAAGTCAGCTGTTGTCTACTGATTTGTAGCATCTTACAAGGGGATTAATATCTTCAGAGTGGCAAAAACTAAAAAGACTTCAAAACAGGCTGGAGGCTGCCCTCCTCCAAGCTCCTACATGAAGCACAGCTAGACAGGCATGAATCTGACAATGGACACTTGGCTTTCAACACAGCAGGCTCAGCACAGCTAGAATTTTCTAGCCCTTGGGTGCCAAAATACACCCTTGGACCAACATCTCTCATCAGTCTAAACTGAGAAAGCAGCACGCTCTGGCTACAAGGGCTGCCAAAACAACACAACAGCTTGAGTGGCTGCCAAAAAGTCATGCACCAGCTGGCACTTCAGTCTAGGACTAGTCATAAGACCACCACCCAAGCAGGGCTTTTCATCTCCAATTGTCTCTATTATAGATGCAAACCAGGAAAAAAAGTATGCTGAGTCACAGCACAGCAAGATCTGTTAAAAAGATGGATTCAATACATTGTTTCACATCAGCAACCACAGTATCAGCATCTAGTATATTTTTCAGCCCCATAATATTTTTATAGCTAATAAAATGGTACCATATTTGCTAGTTTATACCTAATAAAATGGCACAACACTAATTCTTCACATTCTCCTACTCACTAATTTGGGTTGTTACCTCTTGGTAGGGCTGATAGATCTGGACAATTCAAGAGTAAAACAGTCCCTACAAAATTCTGTGGCTAAATCGCACTGTCAGAAAAAACTATTGATCAGTGGACAATTTTTTTTTTTTTTCCCTTCTGGGTCTAGAGGTGTAGTGGAAGAGGCTCCACAGGATAAACTGTGAAGGGAAACTCCACTGTCCACAAATTAAGAACCAGCAGTTCACTGTTATGTAGTCCTGCCCGTGAGACAAGACCTTACTCCACACCTCTGGCTCTACACCACTTCCAGCTCCAGACCAGCTCTGCACATCATATGTGGGCCCATCACAGCCTTCCCTATCATTCTTCCCCAGTCCACTTCTTCCTAGAAAGGACAGTTTATGCTAGAATAAGATATCCTATTTCTGAAAGTCATACAGTCATGCATGATACATAAATTCCCTGCTCTTGAACAAGCTTCCTTCCTTTCTCCATTTGCTCTATCTCCTTAGCAACACAGTACTGCTTGGCACTGAAGCCTCTGCAGGAGAAAGAGGAAAGGTGACTGAAGAGAAAAGAACATAATGCTCAGCTGTCTTTCTTATCAGCTGTTGATTCTCCACTAGGGGATGTATTCATTGCAGCTAAGTGTGCTCTTACCTTGCTGTCAGAGAGGGAACCATGTTCATGCCCATGCATGCAGAGGGGTATACAGCCCAACAGCCTGTCACTGAGCTGCTATCTCCTAAACACATATTTACTGGGAACAAGTGAGTGCCACTGCCCCGTCATCCTCCTGCCCTTGGAAGGCTGAGGGCTTGCACTGTGTGAGAAACATAACCCTAGCCTGTGTTTCTGAAGCACAAAATTTCTGGGGAATGATAATAATCAGCATCTCCCTGATGTCTGGAAGGCACTGAGGACTTGTACACTGCTTTCCACTCCACTTTAACTGATCCTCCTTTCTCCCCTGCTGCCACCAAACCAAACACCATTTGCAGTATATATGGTGCTACTCAAACCAGTGCTAGTTTGCC
Organism: Ceyx melanurus; assembly: GCA_024611195.1. NCBI lineage: Eukaryota > Metazoa > Chordata > Aves > Coraciiformes > Alcedinidae > Ceyx > Ceyx melanurus. The sequence continues at coordinate 24,383 of JANHGL010005860.1, read as the reverse complement.
AGCTACAGCCAGTGATGTGATCTGGGGTCTGCATGGTGTTGGGATAGGGCTGGGACAGCAAAAGAGACTCATGTCTGCTTATCTCTTTTGTTTTCCAATTGACTTGTACACAGTGGACATGAATACCCCTTTGATGTTGGCCAGAAGGTCAGACACACAAACAGCTGAGAACAGCCTGGGAAAGGAACTACAGCCAGCCTGAGTGCACAACATTCATTCCCCTTCTCTGCTATTTGAATCATGACATCCATGTTCCAATTGCCAAGGTACAGCCTTTGCCTCCGAGCAACTACAGGCATCTATTCTGAGCTATGTCAGTGTTGTTAAAAGAGCTCAAAAAGGCTCCTGAAAGTTTTTAGCAAGCCACAGGGAGTGACGACAACTCTTGTCAATTAGGGTAGCAGTTCAAATGCAGAGTAACTGTTTCATCTGGGAAGGAACCCTGGCTCTGTCTTTAACATTAAAACTCTGTGTAAATACCTAAGGGACTTGGTTTAGGCACACATTTCAGTGGTTGCTTGAGATGACATCTACAATAAGTGGTAGCAGAGAGATCTGTGGATGAGAAAAGGAGGAAAAATAGTGGTGTGGCAGAGTGGGACAAAAGATGATCAGGCACTGTCACCCTACGAGCTTGCAACAACTGACTGGGAGAGTAAAGACAAATCTGTCTCCTACCACAACACACAGATGGTATGTGCGTGGAATTTAACAGTGCACAATCCCCTGCACTCTTTACTTACTAACAAATATTTTTCCTTCATCTACAGATTCAGCTGAAGAGCAGCATTAGATGATGGCAGGAATAAATATTTTGACTGCGGTTGGCTGTCTAAAGAAAAACCCTAGGTAGGAAGGGATGATAAGCAGAGGGAGAAGAATGCTTAACAAAGGGCTGAAAGATACTGAGGAGTTAAAAATACTGACTGTATTTCTTTACACCTCTGCTAAAAAAAAAAGTCTGTCCTGACACAGGAACCCTAGGGCTTTATGTGCATGTGTGTTTTGTAGGGACAGGGTGGTTACTTTGTTCTTCAGAGGAAAGAAAAGAGAAAGGCAAAGCCTTATGTTTAGAACAGAGAACCCAATCGTTCTGCTTCACAGAGGTGCTTATACAAAAGCAGAACTCCAGAGGTCCCTACTTGGCTTATCCTGTTCCTCATTCCAAGCAAACAAAAGATAATCCAGGGATAAAACAAAAGGCAATCCAAGAGGAAGCCCTGTGTGGGGGAAGGGGGACGGGAAGAGGGGAGACAAGGGCAGAAGAGCACTTAAGGAGATGAAGCTCTTGGAAAGGCAGGATGTGAAAATGATCGAATTTCCTTCCCATAAAAGGATGGGGTCCCTTGTTTATGTCCCACACATCCTCTCTCCACGCATGTTTTCTGCTGCTCTGGTGTACCCAGAGGCTTCCTAGAGCCTTTATTGTATTACAAAATGTTTCCTTATCAGTGCAGAGAACCTTAGTGCTGCATTAAAAAGATGGGTAATTTTCTTAAGCCTCTTTAAAAAATATATATAAATAGGATTAGCTGGATAACATGTTCAGATGCAAGCACATTATTTGATTACTCAATAGTGGATCCAGGTTTCACCCAGGGCACTGCCAATCTCCAGCTGGGGGGTGTGAGGGGAAGAAATGCTCATTGTTCGATCCTGTCAGTGCTGTCAAGAGTCATTACAGGGGTAATTGCTTTTGCTCCACCCTAATTTCTTATCAAGTGGAATTGGGGATGGGGAGGAGAGTTTTCTTTTGGTTTTGTTTCTAAATTCAAATAACCTGGCTTTCTCAAATGCTCAGCACCAAGCAAAGATGATCAGTTTTTTTCAGGCAAGCTCATCATTCATTCAAGCAGCTAAAATGGTGAGGACTGCAAAAAGGAATCAGCAGTGAGTGGCAGCAACCATGGCTCTCACCGGGAGCTCACCAGGCAAAACTGGCTCCTCATTTCTGAGTGTCCAGAGGGTGACTGTTACACAACAGGCCCTTCTGGAACCCTGGCTCTGGGCACCTGCCAGGCTTTTATATGTGGGCCCACACAGAATGAAGGTGCAGAGTATTTCCCACATCAAACAGATGCCAAGGGTGAGATTTTAAAACTGTAGGAAAAGACTCACTAATTAGCTGGAATGTGCAGAGATCACTGATCCTACACAAAACAACGCCACAAACTTAAGATGTGCTTAAATCACTCTTGTGCTTCTGAAAACGATGCCCTTTGCTGTCTTTTATTGACTCTCCTCTGTTGCATTTCAGGAAACACAGAGTCCTGCACTCGGCATTAAAATACAATTATAATACAGCAATTAAATATTTACCTAGAGGTTCCCTATAGATTTAGAGCACTTGTGGCACAACAGCCACACACACTCCCCATTCCCACATGTTTGTGAGGCCCCTTGGCTTTGTGAGGCCCACCCTGCCAAAAGGCAGGTGGCCAGCAGTGGTGCTTGGGGTAGTCCCTGAAGCAGAGCAAATAGAGGGAGCTCTGCCTTTGTGAGGGCACCAGGCTCATAGGACCAGGAGATGGAAAGCTGTGGAGATGGTTTTCCCAGAGGTCCATCACTGAAGTGGTCTAGGGCCTTCTGGATGTCTTCTCTGCTTTAAGAGTATTATCAAGAGATGCCCTATGGACTGAATCCTGTGCCCACAACAAACACCAGCGGGTTTCAGACCCACCTACACCTGGCCCCATCTCCTTCTCTGTGATGTGGGATGGAAACAGGCTGTTCAGCAAGTATTCCCCCTCTGCCAGCCCACCCTGCCACTGAGGCAGAGAGGACAGGGGCAGAATGGAGGGTCCCTCCTTGACTTGGGGATCAAGGCAGTGACAAAGGAGGCCAGAGGGTCCCCTTTGATGGGAGCCAGGTCTCTTGTCTCTGGGAGCTGGTGGCTCCACACCACTCACAAGGTCCACATGTTGCTTGAACACCATGCTAGGAGGCTGCATTACCTGTCACAATGGTTGCATTTAAAGGGCTTTGCACCCGTGTGCTTTCTGTAATGCCTCGTGAGCTCGTCGCTCCGTGCAAAACGCCACTCGCACCCTTCCCACGAGCACTTGTAAGGCTTCTCACCTGCAGAGGGGAGGAGAGAACAGTCAGCTGGCAGCAGGATTACTGAGCACTCAACTTGAAAGCCCTGTGTCCTCCCACCTTGCCTCTCTCCCAAAGTTCAGCCCAACATGCAATTTACAGTCAGTGTGGGGTGGAAAGGACTTGGAAGTTATGAGGCATTGTACTTAGGATGGATCAAGCCCAAAGTTCACCACTGCTCACATTCTTGCATAACCTTGTTTCCCATTTCTAACAAAAACAGTCAATTACTCTTCAAACAAACCCTCAGAATGCCCCCAAATGCCTGTCCTGCTGTGTCACTGGAGTCTGATTTTCAGTCAGCTTTTCAGGTCACTCTGTCCTTGCCAGATGAATTCCTGTGGTACCTGTGAGTGTCTGTACTAACACCTGAACTCACTGCAGGTGTGCACCACTCCAGAGTGAGCACCACCACACCACATGCTTTACCCCAACAGCCATTTACCCCTCAGTGTAGCCAAACTGTTCCCTTCAAGCTTTCATGCCCACTGCCTCCTAGGCCTGCACTCTCTTTAGTTGCTTCTCACAACAACTGTTCCTTGGTTCAAGAAATTATATGTCAAGACAGTGAGTGTGAGAGGAGAAGCATTTCCTTCTTTAAATCATCTGTCCCTTCAAGCTTTCTGCATTATACCTTGATCAGCTGTTCTTCTGCCCCAAAGATCCTAACCACACCACTGAAGGCAGTGATAAGTCAGGAGAGATTCTGGTCCACTTTGTTCACATCTACCTATCTTCTAACCTAAACAAGATTCCGTGGATCAAAGTCTGCCACAGGTAATATCCATGGAGTCATTAACACTTGCTGATTAAGAATTCCAAGGTTTCATGTCTCCCCTTTTCTTATTCAGCACATATAGATTTGTGTGATTGCAAATTTATCATCTCTCCCCAGAACAAAGGCTCCAGTGCACCTCCTCCTATATGAACACTATGTCACTATGCCCTGCACAGCCAGCACCATATGGATGTATTAGAAGAGGGAGGTGAGATAAAATGCTGAAAAGAAATCACTTTCACTACCAAGCTTCTAAGCTGGGAATTATAAACAGAGAAGGGATTATTACTTATTTATTCTTAAAATTGCTAAGAACTTAATCTTAAGAAACCCACCACTGGCCAAACTGAAGCTGTGGCTTTACGACCTCTCTATGTCAGTCACATGAAAAAAATCACCTGGACACAGCAGACAAATTTCTCAGTGCAGAGACACAGCTTTCTATATTTAGTATGTCTATTCAGCAAGTAAAGAAGTGAGATCTGATTATGAGAGATCTATGTATTTCAAGGTGACAAACTGAAAAGGCCAAATGAGCAAGAAAAGTGAAAAGAGCAAGAAACTCAAATCAAAATACATGAGAGAAAATAAAAAAATCAACCAAACTGTTCTCTGGTGAGTTTCTGTGAATTTCATAATGCACAGGCAACTCTGCTGCAGTGATTTTCCACCCCAGAGAGAGCAGCAGAGTGGGCTGAGATGTTAAGTGGTGTTGAGCCATTTTACTGGCCTCCCAGAAGTTTCTTTGGGTCAGTAGGTCAATAAAGGGATTCACTGAGGTGGAGCAATGAAGTGGGGGCAGCAGCTGGGGCAGCAGCTGGCAAGATTTCACCAAAATATCTATTTGTCCCTCAGTCTTTGAGTGCAGCAAGACCAGCCTGGATGTCTCTGTTGTGTGCCACAGCTTACCATGGGAAAATACCCAACAAGACTATGGACTGAGCCAACAATAACACCATCACACTTTAATTGTGCCTGCCTGGTCAGCTCTGCAGACTTGAAGAGAAAAAACTTCTGTTCTTTTTTATATTTTTTATTTTAATAAGATTTCTTCAGGGAAAAACAAAACAGAAAAATGAACACCACCAAACAAAACAAAACCAAAAACAAGAAACTTCTTGTAAGTGAGCCAAGTGCTGGTGTCTTGTTTCTGGGCTGGTCACTCAACTGTAATTCAAACACTGTCACCAGTGCTGGCCCCAGACACTAGACCTGCAGTTGCAGCACTCTCCCACCTCAGCCTTGACATCCTATCTGGCATCCTGCATCTGCTCCCAGCTTCTCAAGGAAAGGGATTCCCCAGCCCTGGTCACATCTAGGATGGTGCACTGGTTTTGTCTGAACAGTTCATGCATTATTTTTAAAAGCTGTCAGTAAACAAGCCTGGATGGAAATGGAGCTTCTCTCAGTTCTCTGACGCTCTCTAGTGCCTACCTTAGAGTGAAGACAGCAAGGGAGACAAACTGCCTTGCAGGGCATGGTTGCTACACATGCTGCAAAGCAAATGCTCAGCCAAACCTGGCAGGTACAACCAGTCTGAAGAACACAGTTGCCTACAGAGCAGAAGGGTGAAGGAAAAGCATGCTGGGCTTTCTGTGAAACGAGGGCTATTAGGACCAAAGCCGAGTTGGGCTTGTTAACATTTGTCAAAAGCTTTGAAAATGCCCAGTGCTATATATAGGTTATGAGAGAGAGAAATGCCAAGCGTGATTACCCATGGGATGCCACATATCTCTGTTACTTGCTGCAGGGGCTCCTCTCTCAAGTTTTCCTGGTCTGGCCTTGAACAGCCCTGAGCCGAGGTTTGTTTTCAGCTGCTTTTCCTCTGTAACCCAAGCCCCGTTCACAAAATGTCAGCCAGTGCCTCTCAGTGCTGCAGACAGCAGGCTGGCACACAGTGCTCTGTGGAGCACCAGATAAATGCAAAGGAGCACAGTGACCTTTAAAGCCATGTCAGACATCTCCTTGACCCAGAGACCTCAAAGAGGTTAAATTTCCTGTCCTCCTGCAGCTACTCAAAAACAAGAGATGCTAGGAAGAGAGAGAATTCAGTATTTCTGCAAGTGAAGACTAAGAAGAAACTGCTTCTTTAATGGCTGCTTTCACCTTCCCTGGAGATGAAATGAAAGGATAGCTTGCTGAGGTGCACCTGTGTAGGAAGCATGGGAATGAAGAAGGGGACAGGGGTCCTTCTACCCCACCATTGGCAATAGCAGGGAGAAGAAATGGGAAGGATCCTTGCCATGTGCCAGGCTGCTCTACTCTTGTTGCAAAGGATTAGTAAGAATAAAAGGATAGATGGTGAAATCCTCCTCTGCTGAAGGCAACAGCAAAACTCCCACTCACTTCTACATGGCCAGGATATCCCCCTTTTTAACACATTAATTATGAGCTTCAAAATCCAATTAAAAATAGGAACATCACAGAGCTGTGGCACAGTGACTTTTTCAAGCTCTAATTCCTCAGAATTAATAACTGCATGTAGGACTCGTGCCTGTGAGCCACTCCCAGGAAGAAGGCTCTACTCCTTAAGTCACCTTTATTCAACACAAGGATCTGTGCAGTGCTTAAACAAATCCATAAATCCACATTTATACAAACACACTCAGTGGAAGGGCCGATACAAAGAAGCCAATACCCAGATACTCAGCTGTTCAATACTCTGCTGTTTCAGTTCAGAACGTGCTCCACACCATGAGGCAAGTTCAGCTTTCACACACCCACAAATGCACCTGGGAAGGGCAGGCTGCCAGCAATGCAGACACACATTCAAACTGCCCACTATGCAATGTGCTGAGGTTGCACTGGTGTTAAAACAATCTAGCATCTCCTTATGGAAAACCTTCTAGAAACAGCCCAGAATAGTGGCTTTCAGCTTTTTCTGATTTTCTCCCTGGGAGGTGGAGACCACTAACTGGTGATTTCAAGCTTACTGGAGCTTCCTTGGGCAGCACGTGCATCAGCACAGGAGATACAGTAGGTACCCAGGATCCAACACCCCTATTTGAATCTTTTAATCTCCCTGGAACATATTTTCATACCCGGAGACTGAGATACGTGGGAATAGGCTCTCTGATTTCTGGTTATGGTACCTCACACAATCTAGGTCTTCTAAAAGTGCCTCCAAAGCACACTTCAGTCTGGCCCTCCATCCTCTTTAATTCATCCAGTCTGGTCCTATCTGGCGACTGAAGGACAAAGACCTTTGTAAGTTTGCAAAGAAAACATGCAACAGAGAAGCTAGACCTTACAAGTCATAACAAAAATCCATCAGACTTTGGCAGCCCTGAAATCAGGTCACTATTCCTTTGATGACTAAGACAAACACAAGAATCTAAACATTAGGCATCTGGTCACAAAAATAAATAAATAATTGGTATTGCTTTCTCTTGAAAGCCAAAAAAATTATAATTTGAAAACACAAAAAAGCCAAGCACACAATCCTAGCAACATTAGTGTGGTGAACACACACACACTAGGTTTCCTGAAAAACATGACTGATAGAACTGGGCTGCTTCTGTGAAGGAGACACCACACTGGTCCTGGGGACTTCTCCCTCCATTTTCCAGTCTTGGTGAGTTTCATCTCAGGCAACTTTAGCCATCAAAAGCCACGATCTGAAATAGCCACCTATGGCTCTCTTTCTAGTCAATGGAAAGGCAAAGGCACGTGGGGAGTGCAACACATGGACCCTTCAGTCTGGAACTGGAGGTGAATTTCTCTCCTTTGATCATACAGGGGGCTAGGCCAGCAGCTCAGCTGCAGCCAGCTGTATCTTTGTCTCCAGGCACAAAACACAGCACATCAGTTTTGGTTTTCTCAAACATGTGCTTAGATTGTAAACCCCCTACAAGCCTTCACAATAAATATTCCCTCACAAAACACAGCAGTGGGGATGTTGCTGCTTCTCAAAATCCAGAGACTCTCTGTCTTTGTCACCTCCATCCCACAGGAACCTTCTAGGTCCCAGGGGTGTTTTGTTTGTACAAGGAGCAAGGCAACTTTTGCTACAGACATCTCACAGTGTCTGCGTCAACAGAGAGTGATCAGTAGAAACGTTAAGTTGCAGAGGCACATACCTGAGATCAGCTGAGGACACTGTCATGAACAACAGACAGTGGACACTGACCATGTTTTATATCTTGCTTATATCTCACTATTTACTGCCAACCCCAAGGGTTAAGTCACGAGTCCAGTCTCCCATAGAAATAATGAGATTTTCAAGATGAAAACAATATTATTTAGACATCATTTGCCTTCTGCTTTGTAGATAACCTAGGGCCATGATTTTAAACTTCTATTTGAAACCCTGCAGGCTAGAAACATTTCTGATGAAATACAGAGAAAGGAGTTTGCTCTCTATTCCCTGGATTTTGAGAGTGGGGGGGACTTTAAGATGAAAGTCCTCCAGATTTTGGGATGTGCATAGTAAGATCACAGAGCTGGCAATGCTGTGAGGTGAAATCCTGGCTCCATCAAAGTCATTGGGAAAATGCCCATTAAGGCTTGAGTTTCACCCTGTATTTTTACAGAATTAACAGTAAACAAAGATATTATGATTATTGATCCATATCTATTTCCTTACCCCTCCTCTGCACCTCATCTTAAATACCACACCACAAACATAATGTTGATTACAGTGCACTTAGTAAAATAATCAGATAGTTTAAGACTCCAGTCCTGCAAAAAACTTTAGAAGAGAATCACAGTTAAAATCCTTGCTGGTACTCTCTGTACTAAAACATGGTACAGTCACGGGACTCCTTTTGTCAATGTGACTGATTTAGCCAAAAGCTCTTTAAAAAACTAAAGAAAAAAACACAGATCCTGTCTTCATGCATACTTGAAGGCCATTCAAGTAAGACATTTATTATACTATGTTTTAAGAGCTTGTGTTACATAACTATACAAAACTAGCATGCAAAAGTGTCTTTAGGAAACAAGAGAAACATGCCCTTAAAAATCACTGTTTTCTCATCCACGATGAATTATTTGCATACAGCTTTGGGAACCTCCGCCCACCAAAAAAAAAAAAAGTTTTATGAAATAAACACAAAACATTTCCTTCCTTTTTAAAGTCCGTGATTTAAAAGCCATTCAAAAATAAAACTAGTTATAAAAGCCTAAATGTCTAAAAATAAGTATTGAAAGACAGCTTTAGCTACGCTTGCTCTAAGACTAGTGTTCTTGGAGAACCAGGCAAACTGCAAATTACAACTGAAAAAGGAATTAAATGCAAGATTTCTCACCTGTATTTCCCCTACAAGGAAGCTCTGGGGGCCTAAGCTGTGCGAAGAAATGTGTGAAACAGCAAGTAGTTCCACTGGCTTTTTAAGAGAGTGTTTTAATAACTTTCCTTACCAGCCTTTCTGAGAAAACCTTCTGAGACCTGCTGTTCCCAGGCTGGTGACTGTGGCCATGGCATTGCAGTGAGCAGCAGTGCCACTGTGGATGGCCCAAGGCATCCTTCAGGGGCAATGCCCACAGGGATGTCGTCGGTGAAGACACAAGTCACTCAACAGCAGAAGTGGGTGCAGCTTTTGGTGAGAAGCAGACCCCCAGACTGCCTGGCAGAGAAACACCAGGCAGGCGTTTGCATTTGCTTTGCAGTTTATCACAAAGTCTGCCACGGCACAATGGGATGCCTAATGTGGAACATCACATTAACAATATTTTATATTTATGTAGCTCTCTTCATCTCCAAGGGTCCCTGAGAGCTTTACAAGCTACATATGTGGCATACCAATGAAGCAGAGCCATCATTCTTCTAATTAGCTGAACGTCAGCATGCAGCACATGGCACGAGAGAAAAATGTTACTGGTCACTCTTCTCCTCCTATGAAAAGAGCTACGTGATATTTGACAGAAGCACGTTGCAGAAGGACATTCAGTTTTAAGGACCCCTGAAAAAATGCAATTTAATGAGACAGGTCTCCTTAATACCCCTGCCTGTCCTCCCTCATCACATGTGAACACTGGCAAATACGAGACACAGGAGTAGCCCACGACTGGCTGCCTGTTAAATATCCCCAGTTTCACAGGAGATACAGCAAGTTCACATCACATGGCTCAGGCACCTGCTCTGCTGGGGAGGTTACAGAAAAGCCAGTGAGCAGCTGCAGTTCAGCACACGACATCAACCTCTTTTTTATCAAAAAGGAAGAGCAGGCTATTTAATACACACATCCTCTGGAGATCAATGCTAACATCTAAGCATATGTGTGTGCAACCCATCAACCAGTAAAACTAATTACAAAAATCAATTTCAGATACTTTTCTGAGCTTTTCATTCCTCAATATACTCCTAATTGATTTTTGTTGGGAGAATATAAAGCCTAATTATTACTTTTATTATTACAAAGGAATGCGGGGGGGGGGGGGGGGGGGGAGGGGTCAGTGCTTAAGTGGTTCACCAATTCTTTTTACCCAAAAAGCAAAAATAGAAGAAAAAAAAGGCCATTTTATTCTTGGTTTTGCCACCTGCTGGAAAGATGGAAAAACCTTTGAAAGGGTGACAAAGCACAAGAGAAAAGCTGTCAGGAGACAGTACAGGGCAGAAGAAGAATGTGACAGGATTGTGAAATACACAATGTGAGAAGGTTCTACCTATTTTTAGCTGGGCAGGGATGATCAGGTGTAAAAGCAGTACATTGCCATGAACAATGTACAGCTCCTTTCATCCAAAAAGGTCAGCAGTGCCCTTACAGAGAGATGGCTCTGATCATGTCTATATCAGAGATGGGGGAAAAGAGGTTAAGAACCAGTCTCTGTCTCCAATCAGTCTTTCTACGAACTTCAGAATTCTGGTTTAGCCTCTAAGGGCCTTGCCAAAGCTGTCTACCAAACCAGCAGCAGTCTTCAGCATGTAGCCATTCAGGACACAAACCCCCAATTTTTGCAGCATTATGTCTTACACACACACAAGCACCTAAGATGCATCCAGAAAGCCCACTTGCCTCGCTGAAAAGCAGGCACACAACATGCAAAGAAATTGAAACCTTCCATGTCTGCTCCACGTAAGAGGAACGTTCAACCACTGCCCGTTGACATTCGTGTCAAGCACTGAAGGTGGAGAGGAATGCCACGCTAGAATGACAAACCTTTCAAAACACCACTCCCCTTCAACCCCCTTCTCCGGGGCTCCTCTCCAGAGGAACCGGGCCAGGGGACGGGCAGCGACGCCAGCCTGGGGCGCACAAGCCGCGCTGGTGCCCGGGTAACTGCCAGCACCGGCACATCCTCCCCTAGCCCCAGGCCCTGGGGACAGCAGCGGAGCCGCACGCCCAGGTGGGCACCCGGCTGCAACACCGGCAGCAGAACTACCCAATTAAGCCTCCAGAATACGCGAGTCAGGAGGAGAATTCAA
>JANHGL010005860.1:0-13100 GCA_024611195.1 Ceyx melanurus | reverse complement strand
AAAGCAAAGGCTGGAGTTGCTTGGCAACGAGGGGCGGCAGCAGCTGTGCAGCAGGTCGGGCCGGTACCCGGGCACGGGCTGGCCCATTAGCACCCTGCATCTCGGGCATGTGGTGCCGGGGTCTCCTAGTAACAGGCTGCGCAGGCCGGGCTGCCGCGCTCCTCCCCTCCTCTCCTCCTGCTTCACCCCGCCGTGGAGCCTTCGCTGCCTGCCCTAATTACACCCCCACCGCAGCTCAGCTGCCATTGCTTCGGTCCCCAGAGGAGCCGCAAGAACTTTAGAAAAAATCTCTTCTAATAAGGGCTTTTAGTTTCAGATTCAGTGAAGCTCTGCAAGCTCAAAGACGAGGTAGCGGTGGCAGAAAGATGAAAAGGGGAAAAAAAATCAACAGTTCACTGGGTCAGGCTTTTCCAGGACCCTGAAGTCTATTTTTTTCCCCTTTGTTTTCTGTATGTTATCCCAGAAGGTGAAGAACGAAGACAGTTCTCTGTGAGGCATGGCACATATTTACACCACCCGGAGCAGTGTTTCAAAGATGATCTTTGGACAACCACGACTTATGCCAAGAGTTTCTGAGAAATTTCAGGCAAAAATTAAAGGCAAACATTCCAGGTGAAATGTACGACTCATGTTCAGGGGCCAGAAGGCATAAAAAAAAAGAAAGGAACAGAGAACCCAATTTTCCAAATGCTAACCTTTTAAATATTTTTTGATCCATGCTTTTGCTAATGAACATGGGGTTTTGCTTATTCAAACCATTACAGTGCTGATGTTTTTCACCGTTCAAGTGTCATTTAATTTCCTCCCTTTTGCCACTAAAAAATCTGTACAAGATGACCAAAAAAATGATGCTGACAGACAGAGCAAGCACAGGAATAAAATGTAAAAGGAAATAACACACATTCCTTCTTGTTTCCCAGTTGTGTTAATAACAACAACAAAAAAACCCAAAGGAAGATGACGCAGGATAATTTCATTCATTTAGATACTGGATTTGATTTGGGGATGGAGGCAGAAAGGCAATTGCGTGTTTGGGCTTAAAAAATACACTGCCAAGTTCTCCCAGTGAAGGCTGCCCTGGTGTCAGGGAAGGGCTGCCTATAGGGCAACAGGCAAGTGATGTTTCTGGGGGGAACCCACCTTTCCTGGTGCCTTCTCCCTGTCTTGGGCCTGCACATGGCAGGCTGTGCTCTGCGGTGCTGGAGCTCCTTGCTGCTTCACACTGAGCAGGACTCAGCAGAAAGGTCCTGGCAACACTGCTCAGCAAACCTTGGTGACCCAGCAGCCTGGTCTCGAGAGCACAAGGCAACAAGTACAATTAATTAATTTTACCAGCTAGAAGTTTCCTCTCCTGGATTTTGGAAAAGGCACAAATAATTACCTGTCTTTAGCTCTAAGGGAGGTAACAACCACCCGGTTGGAGACCACCCAGGGTCATTCATGCTGACAGATGAGTGTAACTAAAGGACACAAATGTACTAGGAAATTCCATTGCTGCTGTGATGCTGCATCTTCAGGGAGAAAAAAAAAAACGAAGAGGTTTTCTGAAAAAAACACATTTCCTAACACACACTAAAAGCCAAACAAAGCCCAGGAAAATTTTTGGGATTCTATGGGGTTTGCAAAGAATTAATGATATAATTGTATCATGGGTACCACAGTCGTATGAAAGTCAAGTTTATAACAGATCATAACTTAGTCAAAGTTAATTTTTACCCAGATACTCACAGATAGAAGTCTTCTACTTAAAGACTATTTTCCATTACATAGGCCAAGTTTTTAGCTGAAATTGTTACACTGAAGACAGCTCTTCCTGCCCCTCCCCAATACACATGCCACATTCTCCTGAAAAACAAGTATTTTTCCTCCAACTTCTAAAGTAACAAATGGGAACTTCACTGGAAGAAGACCAAACGTGGAAAATTTCACTCTGAAGAAGGAAAAGCTTTGCAAGGTGACAGGTGACCAACAAGACAACGTCCACATGAAGTTTATGCAAAAGTAGCCATAATACAGTTCCATGCAGCTACGTGTTGAACAAAAGGACATGTAGATGTGCAAGCCTGTGTTATCTTAACAGCCATTTCCAAGAACTAATACAAGCTTCTGCTGCATTAATGATTGCTTATGGTCATCATAAATAGGATGACATTGTGAAATTGTCCAACTAATCTATTAAGTTCTCCCCGTCAGTGGTAAGAGCCCAGACGTACCAGAGGAAGGAATAAATCCCCACTAAGCCTCTGGATGTGCACTGTGAGGACACCTTTCTTTCAGAATTTGGCCGGGGATCAGCTTTTATCTTGAAACACATGCTTGTCATCATGAGCTTAGCTAACACACCTGAAAATGTTTTGTCAGGGTTCAGTTTTTGAATCCCCAGTTTTCGAATCCCCAGTTTTCAGTCCCGTGTTTTGAAGACCAAACCTTCAGGAACAAATCTGCTCAAGGCAATGGTTGGGTGCCTATCTAAAATGGGGATTGCTGGGATTTTGAACTGGCCTGCAATGTTTTAGAGGTTTTTAATTCTTCTTAAGCCTTCTTATCATGTATAAAGCTGACCAATGGAAAGATTTTATTCTGCAGGGACACAAAGATTTTGGTCACTTCCAGAGAGCAGTGGCTGACACGGGTCCCAAGCAGTATCTTGTCTTCCCCTGTCCAAAATGGCTGCACTAATCTCTGAACTTGCCCTTGCTTGACGTCTTGTCTCTCATTAATTTCAATCTCCAGCAGCACTTTACCATTCACTGCTTGACATGTGGAAACCAACTGGCTTTTGAGTGTGGTGTCAGACATAAGTTTTCAGAAGACACAAATATACTTTCTCCAAAACTGTAGCAAAACAAAGACAACTTTATTTATTAAATTCACCCTGCATTCTCTCCTCATAAGCTTACCCTTTAACTATCTTGAAGTGCATTTTTTCAGCCACTAACCCTAGTGCTAATGCAGGCCTGGCTGTTCTATCTACTAACAGCTGGTCTGTGCTGTATGGTTCCCATGGTTTTATTTGGGACCCTACCACACCTGGCAGAAGCACAGACACCTCCACCATACTAAGGACAGCTTCCACAAAGCCTCGTAATTCATCCACTCCTGCTTGCAGGTTGCTGCTGCAGGTACATAAATACGTGGGACCACATCTGCACTGGGTGTGAAAAGCAGGCTCTGGATTAGGATAGGCTCATTCAGGCTCCTGGCTGCTTGCCCAGAGGTGACCCAAACTCAGAACACACTATGTTTAGGAAGGGCCTAAGACAGCACCTGCTTTTGAGATAAGCACTTGGCTTTTCCTGCCCTTAGCATTTGAGCTCTCCCAGCCTGCTCAGGCTCTTCTTGTCCAGCAAGCCCACTGTACTCTAAAACAGCAGCTCTGAGCACACATCTGATTCAGGCCTCAAATACTTCAGAAGTTCCAGTGCTTTGGGCAAATGGACAAGAAAATAATAGCTTCTAGTTGTTAACCTGCCATTTGTATCCAGTGTGGGACAACAGAAACACCAAGGAAAACTGGCAGAAAAGTTGATGTTTTTTTCTTCACCTCTTTCTCTGTGATGCTTACTGTTCCCCCCTCACCAGGTGCCTCCCAGATGCTGATAAGGGGTGGATGGGTATAAAGAAAACACTGGAGGACAAACTGGAGATTGCTCCTCTGGCCTTGCTGAGGCAGTCTGCCATAACACTTGGAGGCGCCTGCACTCTCCCTCCCACAGCTGCTGAACAGATAGCAAACAACACTTTCTAGGTCACCCTTGTGCCAAAAATCATCTCACATGGCAAACAAGCAAACAAAGGATACCTATTTATATTTTCAAACCCAAACATTCTAACAAACTGCTATTGATTTGGCAAATGATGGAACAGAAACACAGGAATAAGAATTCAGGTACTGGCAACTAAGCAATGGATGAACACCACTGGTGTTTTAAATGGCAAGGGTTACTCTTGGCAGGGCCTGTCCTCCTGCTGCCTGGGAGGGTCACAAAGCTCATTTACTCTGTCTAAGCTCTCACTGTAATAATGAAGTGAGGCTCTGATCCTTCATGGTGAAATCACAACACTCCCCTCCAACTTGACAAATGGCTACGAGGCTTCAAGCCCAGAAAGTTTTAAAGAGCTCATAATCAGGTGGAGCTTATTTTAATCAGCTTTTATAAACTATTGTTAAGTTTTTACCCAAAGAACCAACCCCACAAGAAAACACATCTGTCCAATTTGGCAATGTGACTGTACCCCAAGGCAAATCCAGACCTGTATGGAGGTCTTCCTCACACATCCCTCTTCTCTTGCTCTCATTTTGAGTGGCAAATTCACCTGTTGTTTCCGCTGCTGCCAAGGGAGTTTCAGCATCCTCCATGTGTCTCTGTGCCCTCTTGCTGGGCTGCACACAGAGCTGGGGACTCGCTACAAACCCACCAGTGTCTGTGCAACAAAAAATCTTGGACTTTACCTTTCATTTTTTCTAGGCTACCTACACTGCTTTCCCAAATGTTTTTCCCCAAGTCATTATTCGAAACTTTTTATCCTGCAGAATTGGTGCTGTGCTTGACTATTTGTTTTTTCTTTCCCTTTTTCCTTTGTTCATGGGTATTATGACATTAACACAATACAGCACTGCAGCTTCCTGTTCATGTAGGTACTACTGACACAGATAAGTCTTTATTTTCTCTATTATTCCTTTACCTTCTATTAATTTTCTTTATCATCTAGCTTAATCTCCTCAATTTGGTCTTTTCCAATTATTTCCAAATTTTAGATGCTTTCTCTTCTATCTCCAATACTTTGGGAAAGCTTGTCTCTCTTGCTTTAAATTCCATCTCAAAAACCTTAACCTTCCTGTTCATTAATGCTCTAATACTCTTGTGTCTCCTATGGGTTTTGTTTGTTTGTTTTTCAGTAGCTTTTTTTTTTTTTTTGCAAATGCAGTAATTTGTTTTCCTGGAGGGTGGATTTGTTTATTTTAGTTACTCTCACCCAGCATTTTGGATCAAAGAACTACATAATTTAAAATAAGTTGTCCTTACAATGCGAAACAAACACCATTTATTTAAGTGCTATCTTAAGGCTGCATGTAGACTCATAACATCTTTTTACATGGGTATTTCCCATTTTTTTAGGCTTTAGAAATTTAGATGTGAAATATAGGATGTGAGGTGCCCAACTGCTGTTTCTCAGACTTAGTTTGTATCAGATCCTGGTTTTAGATGGATAAAGACAAAACCCCCAAATCTGATACTCATAAAATGGAATCACCAGCAGAAGCCCCTAGGGGTCATTTTTTATCACTATCCCAATCTTAAGGATTTCTTCTTCAGTTTCTATGGGATGCTTTATCTCTGGCCAGAAAGCACTCACACCACCTCACACCTTCTTCCCCTGCACATTGCTACAAGGAAGGCTGATATGAATAGCACGGTCAGGAGCTCCAAATCTCCTCCAGAGGTCTTTGATCTGGGAGACACAGCCACATCCCACGATTAATCTTTCCATAGGTCACAGGCCAGCTCACTACTCTGACTTGCTTGCACCCAGACTCTTCCCAGCAATAGCCAATTTTCTAATTTAGGAAGCACTGATAACTGTACATGGGTTGCACTCCTTCAAATTCCTTCCCTCTCCACTCTCCATTACATTGGCAATTCATCTCCTCGCATGTGTAAAAAGCTGGATGAAAATTTCTGCCTCTCAAAAGAGACAAATGTCATTGTTTGCACCGATGTCTGCTCCATGAATAACTGAGAGAATGTGCTAGGGTGGGATAATCGTGCCAGTCCTGGTGGCTCTTTCTTTAGATGTTTTTACCTCAAACTCACATTGGCAGCATGGTCTTTCCACACCTACAGCTCAGCTTTTACTCCTGCTTAGAGGCACAGTCGCTATTTGTCCCCTGAAGGGCTTTTTTACTGCCCTTTGACAGTCAGTCCCACCACTGCTCTTAGCTCCTTTACACACCCTTCACTTTAGATGCCCAGTTTACTTTGAATTCGTTCAAATATTTTCATTTCCCTTTCCATCCAGACAATATTTTTCCCTTTCCCTTCCAGATTAAATTCTCTCCCACACAGATTATTGTTTTTCCCCTCTCCGAAGGTCATCTAGAAGGTGGTTTCATAACCAGTTCAACCACTGATGGGCCTTACAGCACTGTCCTGATTCTCTTACAGATGAGATGCGAGACAGTAACGTAGGAGCTGTACCATGTACAACATTGAGTCTGACTGTCTCTGGGCTCCCCAGCAAAGTAAAGCCCTAAGAGAAGATTGTCTCCAAACCAGCAAGCTGCTATCAATCTGTATTGCCTCCAGCCCAGCCTGGCTCATCACGCAGGATGAGGAACAGCAGCCAGCATCTGTCTGGTCAGCCTTACATACGAACGAAAGGAATGCATCCTCCTTCCGCTGCGGCCCCCCAGCTCCCCCGTCCATGGTTTGCTTGTTTTCATGCACTGCAGTAAATCCCTTTGATCCAGCAAAGGATTTTGCACGTGCAAGTTGGGTGACCAGCCTGCATCTGCCTCCCTGCTTGTGAACCCCACACTGAGAACTCTTTGTCGCCAGGGCACTCGCACCCTTTACGCAGAGCCCGCACTGGCAGCTGCTCCCTCATGACACACTTAAACTGCCAGCCAAAGGAAAATATCTTGCAATCATTTCAGACCCTCTGGTTCAGCCACTGACTAAGCCAAGTGGCTACTAGCCATTGGCACCACTAGATGCATTCACCACCCACAGCACACTCAGCTCACATCATGAAAAAAAGCACCAGTGGAGAAAAGGGCTCCTTGTCCCTAGCCCTGAAGGCACGCATGGGAAAGGAGACAGCCTGCCATTTATAATTCAGTCCCAAATTTCCATAGCTATTCCTCTCTGTCCCTCTCTTTTACTGGAGGCAGGAGCTCCCTGCAGGGAAATCCCACTGCAAAGTTCAGCATGAACAGATTTAATGTCTTGATTGCACAGCTCTGATTTAAGGCATCCAACAGCCAGAGTTTTTAAGGGAACAGAACACTGAAGCAGGATTAAGAGGTCTGAATGACTTTGTGCTTTGGACTCAAATAAGCTACTTGCATAAACCTATCACACCTCTCCCCTTGATTCACTCAGATTTCTCCCAGGATGTTCATGTTCAAAGATATCTAGACAACCTGCTTTCCACAGGGAAAAAATGGGAGCCAAGTGCCTACCTGCTCCATCACATATGCACAGCCAGGATATGGTCAGGTGCAGGGTGGTTATATGGCAGCAAAGACAGGAAAGCTCCTCATCCAGGTTTGTATTCCCTCTTGTCTTCTACTTTCCTGCTTTCCCAATAATCTATAGTAAATGGTGTGGATGGGCAGACACATGCACTTCAACAGCACTATGTAAAGTCTAAGGCTATCCAACAGAAGGATCACAGGGACAGTGAGAAATGTTTCTTGTCATGGATTAGATATAAAGCAGAAAATCTCACATGCTGGTGTTACTGAAGGAAAGGTTTTTGTGGATGTTAAAATACTACTGCATGGAATTTTCCTTCCTGTGGGCTCGCAAAGGTTCTCACCAGCTGTGACCTTCCTGGGAATTGTTTGTAAAACAGCAGAAAGATGTTTTGACTACGGGTGTTGTGGCACCCCAGCCAATCACCCAGGGGGTGGCTGACTTCTTGTCCAATTGAAGTTAAAAGGGTATAAAAAGAGCTGTAAATTAATAAATAAAAGCTTCTTGGCATCTTGATGAAGAAAATCTTCTCTACCTCACTCTTTCTCCTCCTCTGGCAACTGGCAGATAAACAACAGGTTTCAACCTCAGATACAAAATTAAGCCAGACTTGAGGCTGAGTTCAGAAGTATCTTAGATGTGTTGTGGCTTCTGCAAGTGCTCTTGCAGGACACTTTTTCACATCCCCACCTAGTGGGTGACAAAACCAGGAAAGCTCCACAAGTTCACCCTTCCTAGGTGATCGTGTCACATCCCTGACTACCTTTGGGAAGAGCTGTGTGAGGCCCATCACTCCCAGCTTGAGGAGGAACACAAAGATCACATCTGAACAGACAAGACCACTATGTCAACAGCTCCTACCCTGCAGCTGTGCCTTCATGGGATCTCCTTCGCCTGCTGGAAGACCTTGGCTGGCACATGCCCCTGGATGGCCCTAGTGGGGGCCAGCCTCGCCGTGGCACTGGTGCTACAAGGAGCCTCCTGAACGTGTTGCTGCAGATGCAGATTTAAAAATGACTGCACTACTTTCACTGGCTTCCAAATCACTGAATCACAAGTGAGGTCACTACTGGCAAGGTGGCTATCCCCAGCAAAAGCACTAGAAAGACCATTTAAAATGATCAAAACCAATGCCTTTTATGTCTTAATATGATTTATACTTCAGACCATGTAACTTTTACGGGGCTGCCTAGTATTTGATGGATGCAGCTCTCTTAACAACCCACACATTTGTTTGATTTACTACACAGGTCCAACACGTTATTTTCTACCTTGCAAGAACAACCTCGCTTCTAGGAATCTGCCTGCATGATAAGATCGTGAATTAAATGTGCAGTTATCGTAAGAGACCACACATTTTACAGTAAAATTGAGAAAACTGATTACAGCAATCCCTCTGGATACAAGAATAACCACATGATAAGATAGTGCTAATGGGAATTTATCATCTCTCATCACATGTGAAGCTTAGAACAAAGAAGAGACCTGCGTGGCTATTACTGCCAATGAAAAGCTACAGGGGACCATGAACAAGTGACAGGAGAGGGGAGGATCCTGACCAGCCAAACCTGAGCCACTCCGGCACATATCAAGGAGCTTAGATGCCACATTAGTAAATATTACTCAAAATAACAGCCTGACATCTTTCCATACATCTTATCCCCTCTCTAGTTACACTTCTATTCAAACTCCAAGTCACACTTCCATTTGTTCCCACTGTATTTTATCACCACAGAAGTAAAAAATCAGGAGTCTCTCAGGGTATGTCCATCTGCATACCTCCATACCTACACCTACCCATGTGCTCTCTCATGAACATATTATACCTAAACCACATATCTGAGATCTGAAACACATATTTCTCTTTCCCTTGTACAAAAGGCAACATAAACCTACTCAATATTTTCTGTTGGAAGCAATAACCATTAGATTAAAGATGTTTCAAGTCTTCTCAGGGAACTGAGTGCCAAAAAGCCAAACTGGCATACTCCCAGTTTTAAAATGAATGTAGCATCTGCATCCCTAAGGTATCCCAAAATTACGCTGCATCAAGCCCCATAAGACTTATGACCCCCCCCAGACAGGTTAATGGTAACGATTAACTCCTCTGTCCTACTGAACAGTGGGCACATTTGCTGTCCTATCAAATATTTCCACTGCCCTCTTTCATAGATAGAAGCTTGGACTTTCAGGAGATTTTTTTTTCTTTTCTAAATGAGAATAAAAGGAGATGGTTAAGGTTAGGTGGCGGGAGGACAAGACGAGGGAAGCACCCTACACAAGTACCTGTGTGAGTCCTCTGGTGAGCCTTTAAGTGGGAGCTCTTTGTATAAACCTTGCGGCACCCATTAAACTGACAGCGATGGACCCTCTTCTTGTTTTCTGGGGATGCTTCTGCCCCCGAACCTCCTTGTTCACTGTCACTTTGCCCGCCTTTTATTGTCCCCGCTGTTGCTGTTGCTACACCCACTTTGACGGAGCTGAGCGAAGTTTTCTTGGCCACCAGTTTCAACGTCACCGTGCCATCCACCGCTGAGAGAGTCTGTGAGGTTTTGACCAGGTGGCGGCTGAGCTCTGGAGAGGAGGGGGGTGTTAATGAGGTCACTGCATTGAGCTGGGCCTGGTTGACGGCTGTGTAGCCTTCTGTGGAAGAGCTGGTGGACTGCAAGCTGAGGCACGTCTCAGACAGCAGCTTATCCCGGGACAGGATAATGTCCATGTTGGCGCTTTTCTCACATGTACTCGTCTCCACCGGCAAAAGGATGGGGTCCAGCCGTCGGATGTTGTCCTCTGCATCTGGGCCTGAGGAGGCATGAAGGAAGCAGTCCAAATCCTCACCAAAAGTCTCAGAGATCTTCCGTGGTTCAGTCTGAAGGTATCGCTCCAACTCCAGGCATGTCTGCAGGAAGGGAAGGGAAAGGGCAGAGATAGAAAACACTGTTAAAAGAATACAGCATAGCTCCCACCTAGGGCAGGAGAACAAAGTGGTCCAGAGCCATTAGAGACAGCACTCGTGCACATCAACAGCTTCTCTAGAGTTGGTCCCATTCTGGGAAATGGCTGGATGTGGCACTTGTTGATGATGCTCCGAGACAGTGTAGGAATATCAACATACAGCAGCAGATGTTATGGCAGAAGGGAATATAGGACAACCAGAAACCATCCACTATATTTTGATGAAACCCTGTCCCATGGATAAGAGGCCTTTCCCAACTTTAAGTGCAGTTTGGCCAACAGTCATATCCATATGAAACTATCCTAATAGCTCCATCACCTGGCTGTGTACAAAGAGCCACCTCTCCAAAGAGCTGCTTCCTCTTCCTTCACAGACATTCACTTTTGCTCCAAAATTAACTCAGGGTAGTCTGCTGGGGCCCAATCTGTTCCTAAAACAGTACAACACTGAGGTGTAGCATTTTAAGACACAAGACAAACTTCCAGTGACACCACAGTTTGTTTAGAAGTCCTGAGAGAAGGGAAGATGTGACAGAAAAAAGGGACCTTCTGTCAGTTTTACAGGATTTTTGGCACATCTGGTGAAAAGGGGCTTCCTGTGCACAGGACACCAGACTTGCAAGCAAACATAAACAAGCACCTTATTAAAAAGTAGGTGAAATTGCAGCCAAAGAGGCTGTCACATAAAACCTCCACAGCAGTGATCATCAGCATGAGGATGGGCTGAGCCTCCTATCTGAATGTACCTTATTATGAGGTGCCCTGACCTACCTCCAATAAAAGCCTCCAGGCACAACCACGCTGCCCAGTGTTCTCCATGACCAACATTATAAGCTTTTACTGTTTATAGAAAACCATTTGCTGTAGTTTCAGATGCTTTTAATGGAGTTTATTAGCACTATTTTTCATTTCTCACTGCCTGAAAGGCTAGCTGGCTTCACACCACCACTGTGATTTTACAGCACTTGGAAAAAGAGATGTTTTAATACTTTAAAGAAACCTCTAAAAATTACTCCTCAGAGGATACTTCTAGAGATATTACAAAACACATTTTAGGTAAAAAATTTCAGCCTATGGGAGCTGGCCACCCAACTACATCTCAACCTGGAGAGTCCAGCATCTGATCAAGAAGCTAAAGCTTCCTATGACCAGAGGAGTGACAGAGACTCCTGCATTCTGAGTACAAAGGTCCCATCAACGGGCACGTAAAGGCCCCACTCACAGATCTCTGGAAGCTGCCAGGTAATTCCAGATTAGTGTTTTCCATGTACCCAGCACTGCTGGCTGCAGATACAATGTGGTGGAATGACTTTCTGAATTCACCACAGAACTTACCAGCCAGTTACCTGCTGTTTCTTTTTTAAGTAATAGCTGATTATGGACCTGAGCTGTAGAGATGGAAGTGACAGAATGGTAATATCTGCAGCTGAGACATGCTATACTTTAGCATGTAGGTTATTTTCAGAGCCATGACACTATATGCGCAATGCATCTGCACACAAGCCTGGAGGGGGTACACTCACCAGTTAGTACTTCGCCTTAAGCAATCTTTACATTTTCTTTTTAAAGTGCATTTCTGGGACCATGGGAATGGCTTTAGCTGGGGATCTGGTTTCTCCACAGATGAATCCTAACAGGTTTGGGGAACAGCCTTCCAACGTGCCCCACAGTCTTCCAGGAACAACCCCAACCATCAGGAGAGGTGATGCTTTTGAATTCTGCCTGTCATGTAATTTGGGCTTTCAGGCCCCTTACCCTCCACCCATTGGAGTAACAATGGGTTTAAGGGCCTAAGAAATAAAAGGCTTCCAGAGGGAAGAGCAAGCATAATCACAAATTAGTGGTGGAAAGGGAGGTGTGGAAAGAGAGACAGGGACTCAAGGCCATTAAATCTGATGACAGAGACATGAAATTTCAATTGCTGTGGGATCAGAAAGCTGTGGACCAGCTCCAGGCTGCCCGGAGAGGGGAGACAAGCAGGAGGTGCTGCTCCTTTAAAGCATCACTACCCCATGACAACAATAGTGGGCCTGACAGTTTTTTTCCAGCTTCACCATTAATTTTCCATAAAGAGCAGTTTCTCGATGAGCCCTTTTCAGGCAAAGCCTGATGCTTCAGAAACCTGTAATTATTCTTGGCTCCCCCCCTCCCGCAGCCATTGCACCTGTGCCATTTCAAGACACCAGCTGGTCATGTCTTGCCTTCTGCCTCTGAAATCCAAAACCAGTGGATCAAGCCCATCTCCCCATAGAGGGGGGAAAAAAAAAACAACTCAAAGAAACAATATAATGCAGTCCCTCCCTCCCACCCCCCTCAGCCTCTCCATCAAGTCAACAGGGGGGAAGAGCCTAGCAACGTGGAGGCAGAAAAGCCCTCCACCTAATCTGCATGGCAGACAAAGCCTGGTGAGGGGTGATGGCCACAGCCCTTCCTTCACCCCCCGCCAGGACCCTACCTGCTGCTGTGTTTGCCAGAGCAGGCAATTGTGGGCAGAAACAAAGAGTCTTCCCCCATATGCACGTCCCAGCTTCTGCCAAGTACCTTACACGACCTTCCTCTCTCCAAATCACCCTGGCAGTGCTGAGGCAGGGTTTTGAAACCACTCATCTCTTCACTCCAGCTTTGGCAAAACATTTTTTAGGCTGACAAAGCACAGCTCCTCGTCTGGAGCTCTGATCTGGAGAAACCAGTAAGGTTAAGACTACTGAAGTAGGTCCCCACTCCAGCCCAATGGATCATCAGGAGGGGTAGAAGAGATCTTTGGTCTCCATTCCCACACAGATATTTTCCAGCAAGTGCATAAAACACTATTTTATTTTATTTTTTGGGGGGGGGGGGGGGGGGGGGGGGGGGGGGGGGGAAAACGGGGGGGGGGGAAAAGGAAAAAAACCCCCACCACTGGGGTGGGGTGGAAACAAACCCCCGGAAAATCCCCCCCCCCAC